>CAUYRH010168922.1:0-62731 GCA_963574655.1 Perodicticus potto
ACTAAATGCAGAATACAAATGTCTTCATACAATAACTGAGAAAATGCCAGGAAGGCTATGTTAATCAGTTTGATGAAAATAGTTAAGATTGTATATGAAACCAGCACATTGTACCCCTTGATTGCACTATTGTACACAGCTGTGATTTAATAATAAAGACAATAAAATAAAATAAAAAAGTACACAAGTGAGACCAAGTTGAATACTGTTCCTTCTTCTAGACACGTCAGTGACATTGCTTCCCAAGCGCTCTAAATGCCGAGATCGGAGTAAAAGGTAAAGAGCAGAGGGGTAATGTGATGCTCTTTGCTACTGAAAAATCTCCACTTGATGAGGAGACTCCCCATCGGAAAACTCTTACCGATAAGTGAACTATACTAACACCAACAAAAATACACTTGTTTCCTTCACTGAATCACACTTTACAAACTGAAACAAATCCCTCACTTTATAGACAAGAGGGGGAGAACATCACTTCAAAGACAGCAGGTGACTTCTCCAAGTTACAGCAGCGTATGAACAACTGAGAGAAATCCCCAGGTCTCCTCTCTACTGCTGGCTTGTCTTCTCTTACTCAACAAAGGACAACCCAAACTCTTGCTCTCTCAACTCTGCCTCTTTAATTTTACTCCCTTCTTGAGTTACCTTCCCAATCCTCAAATCCAAAGATGGTACTTTTTGTTTGGGGATATATTAAGGACAGGATTGGACAAAGTAGTATAGGGGATTAACTTTTTGTTAAATTCTAGCATACCTATTTATCTGTAGCTTCCAACTAACATTGCAACACCATTAGATATAAAATTCTACCTTGTTGGCTCGGCGTCCGTAGCTCAGTGGTTACGATGCCAGCCACATACACGGGGGCTGGTGGATTCCAGCCCAGCCTGGGTCTGCTAAACAATGACAACTACAGTTAAAAAAGAAAAATAGTTGGGCATTGTGGCAGGCACCTGTAGTCCCAGCTACTCAGGAGGCTAAGGCAAGAGAATCGCTTAAGCCCAGGAGTTTGAGGTTGCTGTGAGCTGTGATGCCATGGCACTCTACCGAGGGCAACATAATAAGACTCTGTCTCAAATTAAAAAAAAAAATTCTACCTGGTTCAGGAACTCTACTACCTTACCAGCCTTACAGGGAACTGCTGGGGTTGGCTACATGGATTCAACCAAAATGCTAAAGCCGCAAAGCAGCTGGTAAATCATCTCTAACCACTCCACCCTATCTCCTTCTACACACACACACACACACACACACAACCCCTCCATCAACCAGCTCATCTACTTCACTGGAAGCCTTCACAGTTAGCTCACACCCTTACACGGAACATAGCAGGAAAATGCACCTACCGTGTGGCCTCCTGCTGAAGCCATGACACATTTGGCACATAGAACATGACTCCAAAGAAAAGCAGAGGCTCATTAGCGAATTTGTCCAGATGTTTCTTCAGAGGCTTCTCCAGCTCCACCCATCGTGCTTGCTGGCTCTTGCTGAGAAACCAAAGGCCAAAGTAGTGTGTCTAGATTAAGAGGTAAAACAGTGTCAGTTCATGCTCACCACAAGCACCCCAGACCACACAGGAAACAAGACCCCAGCGCCCTGCATCATCTTTGGTTCCTCAGCACATACATAAGGCTCCAGCTTTTACTTTCTACTTTGGGACAAATTAAAAGAAACTGTAAGCACCCAATGCTGCAACCTACACTGAGTATCCAGACACAGTCCTCACACCCACTGCTGTTGTTTGTTTATTAGATACAAGGCACCTATGTTAGGTACCAGGAGGCGTACGGGCTGTGGACGGTGCTGACTGTTTTCCTGAGATCTGAAGGCTGTCTTTCCTGAACGCCTTCTGAAGCCCTCATAATCTCACATGGAGCACACTGGCTAAGCCAACACAGTTCTTGCACCTGCAGCAGAGTAACTTATTACTCAATTCCTAAGACAAGACCTGCCAACTGAAAGCTTATGCATCATAAAATATTTTCATGCAGTACCAGATTCTAAGCGAAGATTTATTCACTCTTTTTGAGCTTTATAGAAATACTTTAAATGGCATCACCCGTTCTCATTTCATTATACATGAACTGTAGCAAACCTCTCCCCTCTTGAGCTTTGCAAGTAGAAGGAGCTTCTCTTCACAGCTGCTACAGGAGCCCCTGGTGGCTGTTCTTGGCAGATTATGGTGGGATTTGATAGATGAAAGAAAGATTTTCACCCTTAGACTTGAAGCCTCAACCAGTTTAGTTTTCAGTAACATGCTAAATGATTAAAACAAGTACTTTTATGCACCCAATCCTGTCTTTATATTAATTCATGCTAGGATTTTAGGATTAGCACAACAATCACCAAAAAAATAGATCACTGCTTTTGAAGATTCTTTTATATTTCAATTACAGCCTAGAATGGTTTACTGCACACCTGGAAATCTGCCTTCAAAAGAAGGTTTCCATGACCATGTTTAATTTCCAAAGGCATCCTCATGCCGATGTTCCCACTCCAGCTGGCTGCCCCTCAAGGCAAACCCTGCCACAACCCAACCAAAACCTCTACTGAAGCTGTGGCTCTGACTTTACTAGAAGACCAGACGCATTCTTGCCTATATAAAGATACAGACCCAGATGCTTTAAAGGATGTTTTAAATGGATTTGCTTTCAAATGGGAGCTAATTATTTAATCAGCTTTCCTCCGTGGTATTCTAAAAGGCAAGTTCCCATCAGAAATCTACACATTTCTTGAGCAACAAAATGCCAACAACAGGAGCCAAGGTCATATTTCTCTCAACTTAGACGAACTTGCTTGAGTGAATTTGGACCCTGTAGCTCACTTCCTAGCTTCAACAAGTCCATTAGTTGTGCTGATGTGATGACATAGAAGAAATGAAATGTGGCTGAATAGAAAGAAAATGGCTTCGAAGTCAGCTCATCCCCCAGCTTTTGCTCTCACTGTCTCTGTTACTTCTTATAAGTTACTGCACCTCCCAGATTTCAGAGATTTGTCATCTGTAAAATGGGGTGATGATTAGAACTCTCACCCCCAGGCTGAGATAATGCCTGGCAATCACACAGGCACATGGTAAGTAACTAGTTCATAAATGGTGCTGTTTGGTGCCACTGCTGCTGGGCCCCAGCTACTGCTGTTGCTGTCCTCACCGCCACCACTAATAATTGAAAACAGGCAGGTTTAGGGCGGTGCCTGTGGCTAAAGGAGTAGGGCGCTGGCCCCATATGCCAGAGGTGGCGGATTCAAACCAAGCCCCGGCCAAAAAAAAAAAAAACTGGCAGGCAGGCCTTGTGAGTCTTTTTCAGCAGTCATCCCTACTGACATCCCTATGAACTCTAGAATTACACAATAAAGGTTATCTGGAAGTAAATGAGAAAACATAGGCACAAGTAAAAGCCGGTATATCTACAAATAACCAATATTTAAAAGGTATAAGAAAAAAAGAACCACAAAGCTGTGCCTGCCCTAAGATTTGCCGAGGGTATCATTACAGGTATTAATGGGACACTGGAACATCACTCTGATGCTGTCCTTGGGGATCAATGATAGGCTTAAGCTAAACCTAAAATGAGGTAATCTGGGTGCTCAATTCAATGAACTTGTCTAAAAAGAGTCCAAGGCAGTTCTGCATCATACTGAATTCCTTTATAGAGCACAATGCCTTATAAGGATAATTTCACTGTATTTTGGATGGCTAGGAGTGAGTTTGCACATAATGAATTAGGTAATATACATAAACCGTAATGTGCCATATAATTATTATTATAATGATAAGCATGAATGAAGGAAAAGAGGACAATTGCTTGACAGGCTAACCATAAACTACTTTTGACATTTGAGAGATACTTTTATGATCTATACTTCATTCGGATTCATAACATTCAAATTACATAGGATCCACAGTAACTGCATAAATGTTATACAATCAACCTTGAGAAAAATTAAAATTCTTATTGCTGCTATGTCTTGAAGGCTAATAATTTAAATATCCCTTTTTCATTATCATCCATCCAGATCACTAGACCAGGCTGGAAGTCCTTTCCAGAAAACATCTGGAGGAAGAGTATATAATATCCATATATACACACCCATGTGCATGCACACACGTGTATGTGATGAAAGGGAAGGTGAAGAGGTGCAAGAGAAATCATAGTCCGTTAATAATCTTGAGCCATAATGAACACAATGGAGCTCTAAATGATGAAGTAAATTACTTCTAACAGAAAAACCTAATCATGGTGTAAGTTTTTGTGTTGCTGTGATAATACATCTTCCAAAAGACAGACTATTTCAGAGTGACTCACATGCATTATCTAATGAAAAATTACACGACTGCTCAAGAAATAGGGTTCCCAGTGCAGGTGGAATTGGCAGGGAGAGGTAATCTGGAGGACAGATTCTACCTATTTACGGCCAAAATGTCCTAGTATTAGAAGTACTGAATTCAGTATCTAGCAGGAAGGAAAGTCCATTTATGAAACTCCCCTTGCCCACACTGTTTTTGTTTTTTACACCCAAAGTAACTTCCATGCACACCCCACTTCTCTCCTTGCTCCTCTAGCAATATTACTACTCTGGAGATGAGAGACCCTCCCTCAAAGTTCCTACAATGCTCTTTTCAAGTTTACAAGACAGCACAAGTTTATTCTGTCGTATCTATACAGTGCCTCACAGGAAACGGAATCTGAGCCTAAGTGCTCATGTCAACTAACACCTGCGCCAGTCAACTTCCTGTGCATTATCCAAGGGTCTTTTAATCCCATCAAACCCAGCTGAGCCCTCTCCAGGCTGGTTCACAATTGACTTGCCAGATGAAACTCTAGCTCAATTTTGGAACCCTAGCTTCACTGCTAAACATTGCCACATGGCTGAAGAAAATGTGGTGGATGATTCCAAATAGAAATCACTGTCTCCGTGACCAAGACAAGAGGATGTCACTATATTGCCGGAGTGAATGCCTGAAGCATTTGTTTTGTTTATGTCTGAGGCACTAAATATAAGCCAGGCCCATCTAATCCTCATGCTACTTCTAGGCAAGGTATACATTCCATTTTATGTCTCTGCCTGATTAAGAACAGTAGAACAGACAGCTCTGATGCCCAGTGAGTTTACTGCAATGATGAGAGAAGAGAGAAGAACCAGCTCCCAGGTACAGGATCCACATCTCTGAACTCATTTCAAAAAATGCACTACAATGAAACAAAGTAGGGAAAACCACATTAAAATGTCTCCTTTATGTGCATAGTTCTCCCATTTATTTGGAGTTTTGCATTGAATGGAGGAAGCATAAATTTATGCATGTATTCAAAAATCTGCTAGTTTCATCAGTGGCAGAATGGTGTGTGGATACTTTAGTCTCAAAGTGTCTACCTTTGGGGATTATGAAAAGATTCTAGGGAATGAAGGCCATGAAAAATACTTTTGGGAGCAGGGTGTATGTGGGAAATCTATGTACCTTCTGCTCGATCTTGCTGTGAACCTAAAACTCCTCTAAAGATATAAAGTCTATTGAAAAATATAATTTGTCTTCATTTCTTTATTTATTGTAATGAGATATTGTTAACCCCCACATGAGCTATTAGTAGGAAAAGATTTTTCTGAGGGTTTTTCCAGTTTTGTGAGCAACAGCACAGCTTTAATGATATTTGCAAAGGTTATAGGCATAGTTTTAGCAATTACCAGGGATTAAACCTATGATCGTCTCTCTAGCATTTTGACGAGTTAGTCATCCAGAAGCAAAAGTTTAAAATATCTTGCATTAAGTTGTAATGGGTTGCCAGTCTTTCAGTTGTAAATTAAGAAACAGTTGGTATGCCTCCACATAAAATATATGAGTTACATACAAGCATGAAAAGTTTCACTGAGGCATGGAAAATACTTCAAAAGATGACTATAAGCAGACTCTGAAATAGAACTTCATGCAATTACATTCCAATGGCTTTGGAAAATAAACCACCGTACCTCAGTTGGATAACTGTAAAAAAACAACTTGTGTGTAATCAACCTCTACTCTGGGTAGGTCTGAGAGTTCTATAACTGACGCATCTATAATTAACAACCGCTCCATCTTAATTTTCCTAGCCAATCTCTTCATAATAGTACAGGAAAAGAAACTGCAGAGTAACCGAGGCCTAAGAAGCAAATCTCATAGTCAAGAAAAACCACTCTTCTGAGACCATACAACTCCCTCAGAATGTATGGAAAGATGATTTACAAGTTAAGATGGGAGAACATTGTACCTACAATCTCAATACCTAGAAAATGGAGATGTAAGTGCCAGTACATGCTTTTTTTTTTCTTTTGAGACACAGCCTCAAGCTGTTGCCCTGGTAGAGTGCTGTGGCATCACAGCTCACAGCAACCTCCAACCGCTGGGCTTAAATGATTCTCTTGCCTCAGCTTCCCAAGTAGCTGGGACTACAGGCGCCCGCCACAACACCCGGCTATTTTTTGGTTGTAGTTGTCATTGCTGTTTGGCAGGCCCGGGCTGGATTCAAACCCGCCAGCTCTGGTGTATGTGACTGGCACTTTAGCTGCTTAGCTACAGGCACCAAGCTGTGCCAGTACATTCTGAGACTGAAAGTAAGTTAAAAAGATCTCACATTATAATTTTTACAAAGACAAAAAGTAATACAAAATTCAAAGAACAGAAATCTCTCCCCACCTATCTACTCTTAGTAGACTCTTAATCAGTGTTGATTATTTTATCTCTCTGCAAATATACATATACGTGGATATGATTAAGCAAGGTATTAATACAAAATACAGCAGAATTACTCTATTTAATCTGACAGGGCCAGGAAATGAGGTGTTCCATTTAGTGGAAAACTCCCCAAATCACACATAAGTTGCCAACTGCTGAAAGCTTAGCATAAAATCAAGCCACAGAGATATCTTTAATGTAAGTTAACTTTTCCTTGATGATAGGAAATGCTAGGATTCTGGGTCTTTTTTTGTATTTTTTTTTTTATTGTTTGGGATTCATTGAGGGTACAAAGAATTAGGTTACACTGATTGCATTTGTTAGATAAAATCTCTCTTATAATTGTGTCCCTTGCCCAAGAGGTATGCCCTACACTGTGACCCTCCCATCCCTCTCTCTCCTCCCTCTCCCCATTTGCTCATTCCCCTACCTCCCCACACCATATTAGCTCATCTGCTGCCTTCATATTATAATAGAGTACATTGGATTCTTACTTCTCCACTTTTGTGATGCTTTACTAAGAAGAATGTGTTTCACCCTCTATCCAGTTTAACACAAAAGATGAAAAGTCTCTACCTTTTTTTGTTTTTTTTTTTTGCAGTTTTTGGCCAGGGCTGGGTTTGAACCTGCCACCTCTGGCATATAGGGCTAGCGCCTTACTCCTTTGAGCCACAGGCGCCGCCCAAGTCTCTATCTTTTTTAATGGCTGAACAGTATTCCATGGCATACATATACCACAGCTTGTTAATCCATTCCTAGGTTGGCGGAAATTTAAGCTGTTTCCACATTTTGGCAATTGTAAATTGAGCTATGATAAGCAGTCTAGTGCAGATGTTCTTATGATAAAAGGATTTATTTTTCTTCTGGGTAGATGCCTAGTAATAGGATTGTAGGATCAAATGGGAGCTCTAATTTGAGTTCTTTCAGGATTCTCCACACTTCCTTCCAAAAAGGTTGTATTAGTTTGCAGTCACACCAGAAATATAAAAAACATTCCCTTCTCTCCATATTCATGCCAGCATCTGCAGCTTTGAGACTTTGTGATGTGGGCCATTCTCACTGGTGTTAGGTGATATCTCCGGGTAGTTTTGATTTGCATTTCTCTTATGATTAGGGACAATGAGCATTTTTTCATATTTTAGTTAGTCATTCTTCTGTCTTCTTTAGAGAAGGTTCTAGTCATCTCTCTTGCCCAGTGATATATGGGATTGTTGGTCTTTCTTGTTGATTGAGTTCTCTACAGATCTAGTCATCAAGCTTTTGTCTGATTCATAATATGCAAATATCTTTTCCCATTCTGAAGTTGTCTGTTTGCTTTAGTCGTTGTTTCCTTAGATGTACAGAAGTTTTTCAGTTTAATTAAGTCCCATTTGTTTATTTGTTGTTGTTGCAATTACCATGGAAGTCTTCTGCATAAAATCATTCCCCAGCCAATATGTTCATGTGTTTTCTCCACACTTTCTTTGAGTATTTTTATTGTTTTATGCCTTAGATTTAAATATTCCTCTTAGAACTGGAACCAGACAAGGTTGTCCTCTATCGCCACTACTACTTAACATAGTTCTAGAAGTTCTAGCCAATGCAATTAGGCAAGAGAAAGAAATAAAGGGCATCCAAATGGGTGGGGAGGAGGTCAAACTCTCTCTCGTTGCTGACAATACGATCTTATCCTTACAGAACTCCAAAGACTCAACCACAAGACTCCTGAAAGCAATCAAAAAATACAGCAATGTCCCAGGATATAAAATCAATGTCCACAAATCAGTAGCCTTTGTACATGCCAATAATAGCCAAGATTGAGAAGCTAATCAAGGACATAATTCCCTCATTTTGGCTTCAAAAAAAAATGAAATAACTAGGAATATACCTAACAAAAGAGGTGTAGGCTCTCTACAAAGAGAATTATGAAACCCTAAGAAAAGAAATAGCAGAAGATATTAACAAATGAAAGATCATGCCATGCTCATGGCTGGAAAGAATCAACATTGTCAAAATGTCTATACTTCCAAAAGCACTCTACAGATTCAATGCAATCCCTATTAAAATACCAACATCATATTTTTAAGATTTGGAAAAAATAATTCTTTGTTTTGTATGGAATCAGAAAAAAACTCTGTATAGCAAAGGCAATTCTTAGTAATAAAAACAAAGGCAGGAGTATCACCCTACCAGACTTTTGGCAATACTACAAGGTCATGGCAATCAAAACAGCAGGGTATTGGCACAAAAATAGAGACATAGACATCTGAAAAAGAATAGAAAACTATGAGATGAAACTAACCTCTTACAGCCACCCGATCTTTGATAAACCAAACAAGAACATACACTGGGGAAAAGAATTGCTAGTCAATAAATGGTGCTGGAAGAACTGGATAACCACATGTAAAGGACTGAAACTGGATCTGCACCTCTCAGCACTAACAAAAATTGATTTAAGATTCTGTATCTTTATAGTCTCTAGCCATTATGAAACTAGAAAATTGTGGAAAATGTATGGTGTAGTGATAGCTTTAGATAAACAGCTCTTGGTACAGATGAAAATATAAATTTGCAAAGACAAAAGGAATAAATTAGAGGATAACCATCTACTCTACAAAATGATTGCAGTTTTTTGTTTCGTTTTATAGGTTCCTTTAAAAAAAATAGGGCTCTTAGTGTAGCTGTCGGAGAGACTCAAGAGCTCACAAATTCACCATTCTCCAAAGCTCTGTGTTAAGAGAAGAGTATTTAGGTTCCTTGTTGAAAATAACGGGGAGGGGAGAATAAATGGTTTAAGTTAAAAGTAGAGTCAAAGTTATCCCTAAAAGAAATCATTCTGGCATATTTTCATTTTTTATTGGAATGCTTTATATTCATTATTACTATTAACAGGACCCTCCTTGCCTTTCTTAGAACAGTATCATTTAGTAGAAATATAAGGTGCACCACATATTTAGTTTTAAATTTTCTAGTAGCTGCCTTTAAAAAGAATCAAAAGGTGAAATTACTTTTAACAAATGTTATTTGAAATGTCATGTTCAAAATATCACTGAAGCCTGTAATCAACACAAAAATAATGAGATGGCCGGGTGCAGTGGCTCACACCTGTAATCCCAGCACTCTGGGAGGACAATGTGGGCTGATTGCTTGAGCTCAGAAGTTGGAGACCAGCCTGAGCAAGAGTGAGACCTCGTCTATAAAAAAGCCAGGCGTTGTGGCAGCCACCTGTAGTCCAAGCTACTCAGGAGGTTGAGGCAAGAGAATCACTTGAGCCCAGGAGTTTGAGGTTGCTATGAGCTATGATGCTACAGCACTCAACCCGAAGGTGAGTGAGACTCTGTCTCAAAAAGAGAGATTTAAACTTTTTTAATATTAAGACTTCAAAATCTGATGTGTGTTTTATACTTACCACACACCTTAGTTGAAACTAGCCACATTTCAGGTGCTCAATAACTACATGTGGCTACCATAATTGGACCAAACAATCTTAAATTAATAACTATCACATTGGTGCAGGGGCTCACGCATGTAATCCTGGCATTCTGGGAGGCCAAGGCAGGTAGATTGCCTGAGCTCAGGAATTCCTGAGCAAGAGTAAGACCTCATCTCTAAAAATAGTCAGGCGTTGTGGCAGGCGCCCATAGTCCCAGCTACTCGGGAGGCTGAGAATCACTTGAGCCCAAGAGTTTGAGGTTGCTGTGAGTTACGACATCATGTCACTCTACCCAGGGTGACAAAGTAAGACTCTGTCTCAACAAACAAACAAAGAACATCAGGGCAGAGGCTAAGCAGCCTGAGCAGTGTCGTGAAGGAGTGGCCACGCTGCATACGTCCTACATGCCAACTTAGCAAAACTAACTCTGATTCCTCCCTTTAACTCACAGAAGTAGCTACTATGACCAGCTACCTATGATTATATAGCTAGTAAGTGGCCGAGCCTGGATTCCAACTTGGGTGGTTTGGTCCGAGACACTCACGCTCCTAGACACTAAATTCTGCTGCCTCTCTCTTTTACTACACAACTTAAGACAGTGTTTCCCAAAACATTTTACCACACTCCCTGTCCTCCCACTACACACTTCTGAGAACTTCAGTGTTACCAGCCTGCCTGGCTTTGAACTAGACTCACAATCTGCCAGCCCAGTTGACTGCTGGCAGGTCACCCTGATCTGTGGTCTCCCCACCTGTACATGGGGACAACAAGATTAGCCGCGTCACAGACTTGTTCTGAGAATTAAGTGAGCTGATATATGGAGACTGCTCAGCACAGCATACAGTACATTGAAAGGCCGTGGTTATTCTAATCATTTGATGTGACCCATTTTAGAAACGCTGCCCTATAGGACCCAGTGAAAACTCCCCAGCCAGACACACCAGACCATTCAAAAGCAGACTCCAGAGTTCCCTTCCACATGCTTCCCCTCAGCTCCCCTTTTCTGCCACGAGCCCCTCCACACACACAAACAGATCAGTGCGCGCTGACCTCTGCCCTTCCCTGAAAGTTCCACGTTCTTTCCTGTTTCTGTACCCCAGCACGAGCTGTTCCCTTTTTCGCTTGTTTGTCTTATTCTCTAAACTCTAGTGTTTGTGGGAACAGAGACCCTGCCATATTCATCTTCCCCAGAGCTTGACAACGTTTGCTGACTGTACGATCCAAGCTGGGCTCTTCTGAATGCCATGTTAAATCGTAGCACATCAGTGAATTTAAAACCGGCTTGATTCTCAAAAAGTCTACCATATGGATATGTTATTATACATCTGTCCAAACTTAAAGAAGGTACATCAGGAGTGCACCCCAATGTAAACTCTGGACCTTGGGTGACAATGATGATTATAACAAACATACCACTATGAAGAAGGATGCAGACATTGGGGGAAGCTGTGAGTATATGGGGGAAGGAGGGTATGTGACAATCTCCATACCTTTCTCTCAATGTTGCTGTGAACCTAAAATTGCTATAAGAAATCAAAGCCTTTAGTCCCGGCGCCCGTAGCACAGTGCTTATGGCACCAGCCACATGCACCAAGGCTGGGGGGTTTGAACCTGGCCGGGGCCAGTTAAACAACAACAACTACAACCAAAAAATAGCCGGGCGCTGTGGCGGGTGCCTGTAGTCCCAGCTACTTGGAGGCTGAGGCAAGAGAATTGCTGAAGCCCAATAGTTTGAGGCTGTTGTGAGCTGTGATACCATGGCACTCTACCAAGGGCGACAGAGTCAGACTGTCTCAAAAAATAAATAAATAAATAAATTGGCTCAGCACCTGTAGCTCTGCGGCTAGGGCGCCAGCCATATACACTGGAGCTGGCAGCTTCAAACCCAGCCCAGGCCCGCCAAACAATAACAACTACAACCCCCACCCACAAAAAATAGCCAGGCATTGTGGCAGGCGCCTGTAGTCCAGGCTTCTTGGGAGGCTGAGGCAAAAGAATTCACTTAAGCCTAAGAATTTGAGGTTGCTATGAGCTGTGACACCATGGCACTCTACCCAGGGCAACAGTTTGAGACTCTGACTCAAAAAAAAAAAAATCAAAGCCTCTAAAATAAAAATAAAATCTATTCCAAAATGTTCTAATACAACTAAGTGGCAAAACAAATAATTAATATAAATCAAAAAATTAATCAAAATTATCTTTGTAAAAAGTCTACCATATGTCCTTGCCTCAGATAAAGCTATTATAAAATTTAGGGTAGACCTAAACTATTTCTAATGACAAAGCCAAATATCCACTATAATCTGCTTTTCAAGCCTTGATAAGGGTTAAACATTTTGTTGTATTTTAGATTAGTTCTTACCTTTCCTCAAGTACAAAGTCAAGGTGCAAGAAGCAGACCCCTGTGTTCACTCCTCCCACTTGTGTGACAGTTCCTTCTGTGTTTGGGTTCTCTGAGGTGTGTATGTGCAAATGAAGAGCCAAGTATTAGATTACTCTATTTTATTCTTTAAATCAGGAGTATCTACAGGATTGATTGACAAAAAGGCATACCTTCAATGTTATCTGTCGTAGAATGAAAGCATAAAATTCCAAAACACGAAATGTACTCTAATGTGAATATATCCATTTAGGGCAAAGAAAGTCAGACCAAGTGCAAACTCTACCTTCCCAGTGAAATGTCAATCACAGCACAATACACATGTGACATGAGAGTCTGGACCACACTGCTTTATCCTTTGTGATGACTTGGTTGTGGATAATCCGGGGTTGACTTCTGCCCTCTCACCAAGAGAAATGATAGACTGTGAGAGTAATTATCACCACCCACCTCTCCAGCACCCCTTGCCTTCCACGCGCACCCCAGCTCTACCCGGTGACTCGCAGGGCGCCGTCTCAGCCCCTAAGAATGCTGTCTGCTCCTTCACATCATTGGTCTTCGAAAATCCAGCTCCCCATGCTAAAACTGACCTTGCCTTTTTTTCTACCTGCTGAACTCATATATAGCCTTCAAGTTCTGATTCAAAAAGTAAAAGCTTCGTTCACCTTTCATCGAGTCTTCCTCTCCTGCTGGCAAGGCTTGCGGTGTTCAGTGGGTCAGATTGCACACTGCACAACTCGACAAGGACAGACACTGACTTTCAGGCCTGTCCCCGCATTCTGTTTTAGCACAGATCACATTCAATCCTAACTGTTTATTTAAAGACTGGACTCTCTTACTGTTCTACATGTCTTGAAAACCAAATTGTACCTTATTTATCTTCATTTCACCAAGTCCAAAAACAGTACCCGGCATAAGGTATTCCTCAATGTTTCCCTTAATAAAAAGTCATTCTTGAAGACTCTCAAATATAATCAATTATAAATTAGCCACAGCACTATTCATTTTCCACACCATTGTTATTTTAACAGCTATAGCAGCCCCATGAAGTAAACACTATTCTTCCCATTTCACAGGTTGGAAAACCAATGCCCAGAAAGATTCAGTAACTTTTCTAGTAACACCCACCTAATAAGTGACAGAATCACAATTGGAATCCAAGTTTAAGGCGCCAATGCCTGCGCCTGTAACTACCTAACCACTAGCTACACTGCCCCTCAATGCAGATTTAGTTGCTCTCATTTGAGTGACTCAGGGACTTAAAAGTAAAACCACCACATATCTTTGTAAATTGTCTATAATTAAATTTTCCACAAGAATTTAATCTCTTGCCCAATCTCAATCTACAGTATTCAGGTTTTTCCTTTATGCCCGTGCATGTACTCGTGAGTATGTTTAAATATGTGTATCCTAACATGCTACTAAGAAAAAGAGAGCCAGCTACCAATTGACAAGGTTGGTCCATGTCACGCATTTGTTCTACCATATCAGCTACCAGCTACGTGTACTTGTTGTCCTAGACAGTCTCCTGCACAGGAAAATAAACCTCCAAGGAAGACCTGATCACTGCCCGGGAAGTAGAAACACAAAGAGCAGCCGGGAACAGAAGAGTGTCAGGTGAAACAGACCCCAGGGAAAGGCACAAGAGGAGAGGAAGACCTCCCGGGCCCCAGTTCCTTTGTCAATCAGAGGAGAGAGGCCACAGTCACGGCCAACAGTGACGTCACCCGAGCTACTAGGCAATGCTGTCCCTTCGCCCCTATAAAAGCCCCCGGCTCAGGATGATTACGAGATATTTCCTCACTCTCGGGAATGTGTGAACCTCAAGGGCAACAGTGATTCAGCACTGGCGATCACTCCACCGTACCCCTTCCCCTCAGCCAGCATGTCACGAGGCTCTCAAGACACAAACGCGCAAGTGTAGATCTCTCACAGAAGTCTCTTGTCCTGACTGTCTGCAGGACTGAGAGGAGCGGGGCTTGCTTCATAAACAGCACACGGCCTGGCAGTCTCTTCCCAAGAGCAGGGACGTGGCTGTGTCAACGGTCGACCCTGGGGTCACCTAAAAGCAGTCTCGCAGACAGTGCAAAGGACACGAGGGCACCAGCAAGCTTACTAGCAACAAAACCCTCGTTTTATAAGCTTCCGCAGGAAGCCTTGTTGGTCACGCTCACTTTAAATGCTTTTTGTCTTTTACTTCTTTTTGAAGAGGAAAATATAGAAACAAACAAACAAAAAAAGCAGCTGCATCCATCTGGATGTGGGCGTTTTCTCCTTGATATGCAGCCAGAATGCCAAAATGCCAGCTACCCACTCAAGCGTTTTAAAGAGAGAAAATGACTTCGGTGGGGAGAGTCTCTCGTTTTCAAATCCGTCCCCCTGCAAAAAACCCTGCTTCACTGGCTGACGCAAAGTAGGTGCAAGCGAGGTGGTGCCCTTCCTTCTCGTGACATTGGCTGAGATCCCCAGTCCGCTGAAGGTTAAGATCACACCCATGCTAGGAATAACACTGCTTAGGCCCAAAGGCATGGCAGGGGCCAAGAAACAGATGGCCGGGTCCTTTGGTGAGCTCTGCCGTATGCACCCAACACACACACACACAACCATGCACACTTTTACCTCCCGCAGCTCCAGCCTCTGGGCCACGGCCTCCAGACACTCCTGCCCCGTGCTCTCCACCGACAGCGTGCACTCGATGACATTGCTGTCCAGCAGGCGGATACGAGTGACGAAGCAGTTCTTGCTCAGGACGTTGTAGCGCCGAGTCCGGCGGAGCTTCAGACCGAAAGGCATGGCTCTGTGGCCCTCGGACGCCGCCCTCCTATCCTGGCGCACACGCCCCTGAGATGACCTTAGCAGTTTCGTGAGTGGATGACGACACTACCACCTGTGATCCTCCAGGTAGGGAAAAGGGTGTCCATGCCCAGTGCGGCCCTCTGGAAGGTAGCTGCAAACGGAAAGGGAGGGCATGGTTATGCGCTGGAAGGGGCGCTGCAGACGCAGGGTAGGTAATGCTCACACGCGTGCACACAGCACACACCTCCTGACGGAGGAACACGCCCATTCCAGAACCTGTAGCTCCTAAGTGTCTCGGGGGAGCCCATGAGGGAACCTTATCTCAGAGGGGTGATGCGATAAAAGCCACTTTACAACTGAAGAAATGAAGGTTCAGAGAGATTGAAAAACTCATTTATAGATGTACAGTGTAAACAGCAGATCCGCATTCAAACTAATATCTATGCAACTTTAATTCACATGGTTTTTTTTTCACTGTAATTCTAACTGCTCAAGAAAATACTAGCAGAATTTGAATACTAGTAGATCTGATCTAAATATATTGTTTCATTTTGACCTCCGGAATAATCCTGTAGTGCTGATTTCATAATACCTATTTTAGAGATGAAAGAAGTGAAGTTCAATGAGTCAAGTGCCTTACTGAGCTTAAAATCTGACCTTGGTCCTCCTCTTCACTCTTTGCAACACTGCTTCTTTACTTTTGTTAACATTATTTGCACATTTTATATAATTTATTTACTTAGAACGGATGGCATAAAATGATGGGGATACGCATTTAATCCAGTGAGCTACTTTCCACTTTTTCTAAAAACACTGAAATATATATATATATTATTCAATAAACTTAAAATCACATCTCTTTGTCATCTTTTTTTTTTTGCAGTTTTTGGTCGGGGCTGGGTTTGAACCTGCCACCTCCAGCATATGGGGCTGGCACCCTACCCCTTTGAGCCACATGCACCGCCCCTCTTTGTCCTCTTTTCAACAAATACTCAGGCAGGTGTGGGGAACCACCCTCCCATCACGTCGTTCCTTTACAAAATGCTTGATGCAAAAGCCATGTCACTGTACTACACACAACTTACTAATAACTGACACCCTAATGTTCCATCAAATGAAAATGATGACATTATTGCCATGGAGAACACAAGAATACAATAACAACAAAAGTGGATTTACCGTTCTGTTGTGAGCCAGTTACGGTCTTTCTGGCTAGGAGGCTCGTTAAAGTGATCTTTCAAAGAAGCCAGAAATGTCCAGAAAGCTCTGCTATCCAAACACTCTGGTCTCCAGAAAGTTCCAAGGAATATCTCCTGATCATCGGATTGTTTTCTTAACTTGATTCCCTAACTCGGGCAGATCCACCCAGGCTTTACAACACCCTTTCTCTATCTGCCGACACGGAATTATCCCTGAGCCCCGTGACACTTAGATATACAAATAGGAATAACTACTCCTTGCAGGAATTCTTAAATTAATAAGTAAAATGACTTCAATATTTATAAACCACTCCCTGCCAGCACCGGTGCCTCACGGAGGTTGTCAGGGCATAACCTACAACACAGTAAAACACACTCCCCAGACTCCCACTACAGGGCTTTGATACTTGCCGTTGGCGCATTCCTTAACATGACAGGTATATGTTTTATGAGGGCTTAAAAATACATGTGCTAGAAACTCCGGCTTGGTAGAATATCTTAACATTTCTAAATCACTTTATGTTGGCACAGTATCATGTTTACGTCCAAGGAAGGCCAGTCTGATCTCTTGATATGTACAGCATATGGGGGACCCACCCAAAAAAGTGGGAGAAGGAAGCCAAAATTCATATGCAGAGCCCTCAGGTGTTTACTACTCACAAATTCCTCTCAACTCATTAAAGCACAGGGCAGAGAAGGCCAAGATTCAATCCCTACATTAACCAGAGAACCTCAAACGGAGAAAAATATTTGCTCTGTGTGCACAAGGCACATTTCTAATCCCGAGCCAGGCACTTTACATTTAGGTGTGTCTTACCATAAACACCTATGAAAGAATGTGGCTGGCTTGGTCCACATTTATCCCAGCAAAAACAAATCTCTACTACCTAGTCTACAGAACACTATTTGCAATGCAAAGCTAGTAAAATAAAAAACAAACTTCACCACAATGTGTATAGATGATCACAGTTTTTATCATAAATAAACAAAAATGCATAAACAAGAAAAAACGTAAGTTCAGGAAAATTACTATCTGGGGCAGGGCTATTTGATGGTATCAAATAAAACTGGAACTATATATATTTCTAAATTGTCCTACCATTTTTTGCAAATGCTTTATATTATTTTGCAAATAGAAATTATTTTAAAGTACATTGTCTACTGAAAATGGTATATCAGGAGCAATGCCTTTATATTCACGGCTAACAGGCAATCTAGCAATATATCTCTTAGAAAATATCTATTTTGAGTTTTAAAAAACTTCTTACCTCTTTGGGTTGGCGCCTGTAGCTCAGCAGGTAGGGAGCCAACCTCATACATCAGAGCTGGCGGGTTTGAACCCAGCCAGGGCCTGCCACACGACGACAACTACAACCAAAAAATAGCCAGGCATTGTGGCAGGTGCCGGTAGTCCCAGCTACTGGGGAGGCTGAGACAGGAGAATCGCTTAAGCCCAAGACTTTGAGGTTGCTGAGCTGTGACACCTCGGCACTCTACCTAGGGGGACAGCTTGAGATTCTGTCTCAAAAAAAAAAAAAAGAAAGAAAAAATTCTTTTATCTTTAATTTACAGGAAACTTGCGAGAGAGGATCCACTCCAAGTCTCTCCTTTCTGTTAAATAGCCTGGCTGCTGGCGCCTTTCCAACTTCCCACACATGGCTCTCTAGGGGCTCATCCTCTTCACCGTATCACACGAATATTATAAACCTAGAACTAAATGCCGTATGTTCACAGAAAGCTCACATGTTTAAGACACCTTAGATTTTCCTGATCAAAACTGCTTTTCAAAAGAGACAAAATTTTTAAGTGTATTAGAATTTTTTATAGAAAAAAGAAACTTATACTAAGTTCTTTAAAGTAGCTTCTTAAAATTTTTTATTTAAAACTAGAAAGGCAAAGAATGAACCCTAATATAAACTATGAGCTCTGGGTGATAATGATGCATCGATGCAGGTTCATCGATTGTAGCAAAGGTACCACTTTGCTCTGGGATATTGACGGTGGGGTCCACTGGTTCGGGGGCTGGCTAAAGTAGTTTCTGCTTATCTACTCAAGTAAACAACATCAGGCTACAATTGCTGCTGACAGCCGTTCATACAAATTAAAGCAACTTTAAATAAACATGAAGATGGGAAAACAATACTGATTCCTTATTTTTTCACAAGACAAACAGTAATCTTTTCTAATTTCAAAACAATGTGCTAATTCTCCTTTTCCTAGGTGCATTCTCGAAAGACAAGTAGCAAGTCATAAAAGAATTAGACATTTGCTCTTTAGAGATAAGAGTAATCTGGATACAAAGCACTAGGGGCACAGGGAAAGTGCCTCTAACTCTCTGGACTATCTAGCTTCCAGGGTCCTTGTCTCAAAAAAGCACCTGGAAATTGAATGTTAAAGGCGACGCTGAGGACAGACACTCACTGGACTCAGGAGTCCCCCTGAGATCCGAGGGCTCCTGGAGACACCTGTGCAAGCAGGAGTAACCAGAGAGGCCCGGATGGGAAGCCAATCACTTATCTTCTCTCAGCCCTCAGTTTACTCCTCTGTAAAGATTAATATCTACCCCACCTATTAAAGGAAGTGAGTGAGGAAACGTTTCTAGTGAGCACGCAGTAGGTGTGGATACGCTCCTTCCTCTTCCCCTCTCAGGATGCTAGGTTTGCTCAGAGGATAGCCAAGCAGTTGTGCAGAGGAGCTGGAATACCTTACCACCTACTGGGGAGAAAGCCTTTTAAAAGGAGAAAAGGCAAAGAATCCAGGTCAACAGGAAGCTATGCCCACCCCATGAGAAAACTGAGCAAGGGTAAAAAGCTGAAGCACGCACTACCCAGCCCAAGCACTGCTACCTGTTATCCCTAAAACTCTGACACCTGAAACATCAAGGAGACACTCCTCAGACTAAAAGTTCCCTCCCAGCCCACCCTGAGTGGGGAAGGTTTCTTTTTTTCTTTCTTTTTTTTTTTTTTCGAGACAAAGTCTCACTATATCACCCTCAGTAGAGTGCCGTGGCGTCACAGCTCACAGCAACCTCCAACTCCTGGGCTTAGGCAATTCTCTTGCCTCAGCCTCCCAAGTAGCTGGGACTACAGGTGCCGCCACAATACCTGGCTATTTTGTTGTTGTCATCATTATTGTTTAGCTGGCCCGGCCAGGTTCGAACCTGCCAGCCCCGGTATAGGTGGCTGGCGCCCTAACCACTCAGCACGGGCGCTGAGCCATGAGGGAGGAAGGTTTCTTATCTCAGCCAATCAGATGTGTATAGAGTCTAGTGTTGCCAGTTGTCCTTTTCTCCAATGGAAAATTGATCCTAAATTCTTGTGGCCTTATAATCCGAAAGGCTGTGTCTCTACAGCTTCTGGCACATGGCAGTCCCTCTCATGCTACAGTAACTCGGGAACACAGCTCAGCACCCCAGCTGGACTCCTCAAGGGTGAGATCCATCTCAGAGGCTGCTCTGTGGCCTCCCATAATCACAAAATGGGGCTTTGCACATAGCAGGAAGCTAAACAGATGTTTCCCATCGTGATGAAAGACAGAACAAATCCTCCGATAGTTGAGTTTCTGACACTAACACAGGACAGGAGTCTCCAGGGTGACCTCGGTGACTTTTCAAATCATTTGAAGAATTTGGAGCCTTAGATGTGTCTGACTTTTCAGACATTAAGAGAGGGTTATAAATTGGGCGTGGTGGTGAGTGCCTTGTAATCCCATATCAGGAGGCTGAGGCAGGAGGATCACTTGAGCTCAGGAGTTTGAGATCAGCCTAAACAAGAGTAAAACCCCATCTTTACCAAAAATAGAAAAATTAACTGCGCATTGTGGTCCCAAACACTTGGGAGGCTGAGGCAGGAGGATTGCTGAGGCTGATGCCACAGCACTCTAGCCTGAGTAACAAAGTGAGACTTTGTCTCAAGAAAAAATTAAAAAATCAGAGTTAAAAAACACAAAGCAAAGACAGCTTTTTCATAATATGTACAGAAAATGTCATTTGACAGATGAAATAAATTTTTGAATACAATGGGTAAGAAGTGAGTAGAGCATTCACAAATACCAACTATCCCTTTTTACTGAATTACCTGTAGAGGGAAATGAAGACAGAAGTTCAAATCTAAACCTGACACATGACCATCACACTTTCTTTTTACTTCCTATGCTATTTTATGCATACTTGACTTTTCTAAAGGTAAATTTTGAAATCACCAACAGAAACTGCTATTGAGCTGTATCCTATATTTACCAATAGTGTCTGGAATTCCATATCATTACTCTCCAAGCACACTTCACAGAACTGTGTAACCTTGGGCTGGATATAAGAAAGGAAAATTGATACAACTAGTCCAATTCTGTGTACAAACCAGCATAAGGCACAGCTCTGTTTTGTTAAGTATTATACTATACCATTCTCTTAAAGAGAAGTTTAAAAGAATTAGAGCTGGAGCAGATAGCAAAGAAAAGAATAGTGAAAATGTCTACTCTGGGGCTGCACCTGTAGCTCAGAGGTGGGTAGGGTGCTGGCCACATAACACCAAGGCTGGTGGGTTCAAACCCAGTGTGGGCCAGCTAAAACAACAATGACAACTGCAACAAAAAAAAAAATAGCTGGGCATTGTGGCGGGTGCCTGTAGTTCCAGCTACTTGGGAAGGTGAGGCAGGAGAATCACTTAAACCCAAGAGTTTGATGGTGCTGTGAGCTGTGACACCACAGCATTCTACCCAAAGTGACAGCTTGAGACTCTGTCTCCCAAAAAAAAAGAAAAAAAAGAAAGAAAGAAAAAAGAGAATGTCTACTCCGATTTCACTTTTAAAAAGAGCAGAAAGGAAGTTAATTTTGTGAAAAATAGATTATTAGTTTCTTCAATCAGTTTAGAGCTATATAGTACCTAAGTCATATCCAGATATCAACTTATTTTTAGCTGAGTAAAGTTTCTGCATAAGGTTTAAGACAAAAGCCCTCAATTTCAGTTGCTAAAGAAAATAACTGCAACAAAACTTAAGACACATTTGAAAATTCCATTATTTTCCACTTACTTTCAAACATCTAGTATTGAGATAGAAACTTGTTTCAAAACACATTTTCCAGCTTTCTTGTGCACTAGCCATCTAGATGACCTTTAAAACCTTTCGTAAGCCATTTCTGAAATTCTGAGATTCCTGCTATAGTATGTTCATTTACACTGATACATACTCATTTACCTCACCTATACGAAAGATGGCCACACAGCAACCTCATCTATGCAGAGCTCAGCTGAAAACAACGGTGCCAACACATCCTTTCAGCTGCCAGCCACCCGTAATTTCTTCACTCTGACTTTCCATACAGCTCCTCAGGAGCTTCTCAACGTTGCTTCTTAGCCCTTAACAGATTTCAAAGAGAAGAGAGACTTTCACAGATAAGCACCTTGACATGGGATAAAATTGGCAATAGGGAGGGGGCAGGTCAACGATTAAACTGAGACTCCGCTGCAAAGAAGGATGTGTTCAAATGTCCTATAGTAAATAGGAGCAATTAAATAATATCCAGCACAATCTGCTTGAGAAAGTAGAAAATAAATACATTTTAAGCAAATTCCATCCATGGTGGTTAAAAACAACAAACATGCCCTTGAGAGGGTGAGGCCTCCATACCCTGTAATCACTCCCCCTAAGTGGGGGCTCTCTGTCTTAGACTTCTCCACTACTAAGCAGCAAACCAGCTCCATGAACTATTGGGGGGCAGGGGAGCAGGGGCTGCTGTAAGAGACAATCTTCTGGAAGGACAAGTTAGTTTGAAAAAATCACCCTCTCCAGGTTATTGTTCAGAAAGATCATTTCCCTGCCCCCCCTACCTTGAGGATTACGGCCTTGAGATGTCTACGAAGACATGATTTTTTCCACAAGAAGAGATGTAAGTTTTCATTTTTGACCTTATTAAAACTTTTCTCATAAGGTATTCACAGTACATCTTGAATATTTACGGACAAAATAATATTGTCTGGAATTTGCATTAAAAATCACAGGGATGGGGGAATTGGGAAGGAAAACATAAGGCGGTACTGCCATGCGCTGACAGCTCTTGAAGGTGGGACACAGGTGTGTCAGGGGTCACAGTATTCTCTACAGCTTTGTATGGGTCTGAAATTTCCATAATAACAAGTTGAACTTTTTTAATACAAAATACTTCTCAAATGACACCTTGCAATATAACCTAGTAAAAAGAGGCAACAGTGCCTATTCGGTAGAAGTATATTATAGGCAAAAAGGGGTCAGAATTTTCCCTCCAACCTAACTCCTCTGTCCTTCCAAAATAAAAGTTGCACTTAACTAGATAAAACTGACAGCAATAGTTTTTTGCTTTGTTTTAATCAGCCGGGCATAAAGTAAGGGATTCTTCCCCGATCCAGTTTGCATAATCAATTCTATCAGAATACCTGACTCTGGTTTACTTCTCCAATGAGCTTTGTCTATTCATGCCAGGAATGCTTTGTCCTAAGACACTCCACCCTTCTTGGAGAGATGTGGAATCTGCAACTCTCCGATTCCAGTTCTTTTTGCTATCAGTGTCTATTGCCACAGTGATATGTGTCCTGGAATGTAGGAGCTAATTACAGCCAGGAACCCGAAAGGGAGATCCCCAAGGGTCAGAGCACTGAGGTGGAGATAATGAACACCCACACTTAGGAAGCAGACACAGTGACAGAGGCACTCTGCTGACCATTATCTTCATTATCTTCAAAGCCCCAGGAGAGGGCTATTCTTATTATTATCCCATTTTACAGACTAGGGCTCTGAGACTAAAGAGGTGAAAGAACTTGCCCAAGATCACAGTGACTAAGGACAAGTTCACAGCTCAGAGCTCTATTTGACCCTGTGTTCTTACCTAACGAACCATGCTGGTAATACACAGGAAGGGAATTATGAGCTGTCGCCAGTAGCAGCAGCCTATCTTTGCTCACCCCCTGTAGAAGTTACCGGGATATGGCACAGATGGACCCTGAAGCTGGGTCTTCGGCCCTAGAGGCCACTCTGCCCAGAGGGCACAGTGGCAGACTCAGGGTCCCTGAGCACATCACCCCCCCACCCCGTGCCTCTTACCTAGATGCTTCTCTGACTGCGCCACGCTGAGCTGTAGGGTGGGGGCGTCCAGCCAGCATGTTGCACAGAACCTCTTCTTGAAAGGAAAATTTGACAACCGCAATCATAAAAGCAACTAGAGGGGTTTCCAGCCGAGGCGTATGACTCACTTGTCAAAGCAAAGTGAACTTGCTGAAGGTAAACACACCTTCATCACTTGCTTCACTCTTTTTCTCTGGAGATGTGGGCCCTGAAAGGGCAGAAGTGGCAAAGAGGGGCTGTTCGTGAGAGGCGGTGGCCTGTGACCGCCCTCCCCAGCAAAGCTTTCCACACCTCCCTCTTCCCTGTTTCCTTCCTATCCGCGCCTGAGTGAACTTCCTCAACTTCCCTCACAGGTCCAGGGTGTCACTTCCTACCAAACACCCAGCAGAGCGGCCAAGTGGCTCTGCCAATTCTCCGTCTGGGTCTGAACGTCCCACCTCATCCACAGGTTCCTGTGCCCGCCAGCGAGCCACACCCAGATGCAGATTCACTTCCAAAAAGAAGCGGCTCACAGGCCCCACAGCCATGGCTCGGAAGCTGCCTCCTAACACGGGAGTGATAACCCTGTGTGCCACACAGAGTTGTTAGGAAGGTTAAATGAGTTAATAATGCACAAATTCCCAGCAGATGGCAAGCACTACTGACGAGTCTGCTCTCTGCCAATATTACTGTCGATATTTCACTGCACACTACAGAAAGCCCCAAGAAACACATTGACTCCTAAGTACCACAACCACAGAACTTTCTCCCAATAAGCCCAATAGTGACAAAGCAGAGAACTTTTAAAAGTTAGGCTATTCACCATAAGAAGACAAAACATAAAAGCAAAGTAAGCAATTACAGGTCCCACTGTCTTGTGGGTCTCAGATACGTGACCACTCCAGTGAATCAGCCAAGCGGGCTCTATAGCAGTGGTTCTCAACCTTCCTGATGCCGCGGCCCTTTCATACAGTTTCTGTGGGTTGCGACCCACAGGTTGAGAACCGCTGCCCTATAGTGTTATGGTGTAATGGGCTTGGCATGGTGGCTCATACTATAATCCTAACACTCTGGGAGGCCAAGGCAGGAGGATCAATTGAAGTCAGGAGTTTGAGACTAGCCTGAGCAAGAGCAAGACTCTGCCTCTACTAAAAACAGAAAAAGTAACTGGGCTTGATGGTGTGAACCCGTAGTCCCATCTACTCAGGAGGCTGAGGCAGGAGGATGGCTCGAGCGCATTAGTTTGAGATTGCAGTGTGCTATGATGCCAGCACTGCACTCTAGCTAGGGTGACAGAGTGAGACCCTGTCTCCAAAAAAGAAAAAAAGAAATAAGGTGTTATAATATAATCACTTCTCCAGCGCCAAGAAGTTGAATCAGATGGGAGAATGAAAACAGGTATGAACTAGTGTCAGCTGTTAAAAGAGTTGTATAATCCCAACTGATGTAACTAAATTTTAATTACTAATGGCGGGGGGAGGGGCAGGAGAGGGGCGGGCAAAGCTTCTAAATAGAGATGGTTGTGCCACTTAATAAAGGTAGACTACATGTACACACACGCACCACAAACTCACCACGACTGCTGTTTCTTCTGTCCTCTGCACTATAAAGACAAACACAGCACACACACATACCCCACACTATTTAAGTGGGCACTGGGAACAAATTACATTGTACTAAGTAGCTCTCCATGGCATCACTAGGAAAAAGAACCTGTCCACTGGCAGCACAGGACCTTTCCTGCTGTGAAAACACCGTGTTAGCATAGTATCATTCCCGTTACCATCGGTGACCTCAAAAGATTTGCTCAGCTGCTTGCATCAGCGCTGAACAAGCCTGGGCCTCTGGAGACAAGATGCTGCAGGCGGAGATGGCTCTACCCCTCTGCAGCCCTGCAGGGTGTGTGCACACTCGGGCATAGGAGGGCAAATGGCAAGGGCTTCAGCGTGCAAGTGGGGCTCTTTGCTTTTAAAAACTCAAAGACTTGAACATGTACAATTGCTAGCGAATGTGCGTCTAAAGCCTATGGCAAATCCTACATGGAGTAAACCTAATTCAAGAGGCTTCCTTTGCTCTTCTGATTTCCACCTACATTTCAGGATTCTAAGGATTTCAAACCTCCCTGGAAATAAAACATCATTTATGGGCTTGGCACCTGTGGCTCAACGGGCTAAGGCACCAGCCATGTACACGAGTTGGCGGGTTTGAATCCAGCCGGGGCCGGCCAAACAACGACAGCTGCAACCAAAAAATGGCCGGGCGTTGTGGCGGGCGCCTGTAGTCCCAGCTACTTGGGAGGTGGAGGCAGGAGACTCACTTAAGCCCAGGAATTGGAGGTTGCTGTGAGCTGTGATGTCACAGCGCTTTATCCAAAGTGACAGCTTGAGGCTCTGTCTAAAAAAAAAAACAAAAAAACAAAAAAACATCATTTACTAACATTTATGCACAGAAGCAAAGAAATCCCTGGGAAAATAAATACATAGCTGTTCTTAGATTAGGCTGAAAGAGGGCAGAAACCAAAAAAGTACTGTACAGCTTTTGCAACCCCAAATCCATTTACACTATAATAAGCACATACTCTGACTCAGCAATGCCACTTTGGAGAAACTTTCAATAGAAATAAAAGCAACAAATCTTAAAGACATGTATACGGATGCTGCAGAAAACATCGTCTCTAATAGAGGGTGAAGACTGTTGACAACCTAAGTCCCCAGAATATACAGTTCAAACACATTTTGGCATATCCACGTTATTTAGGGTATTATAAAGTTATAAATCATTCATTAAATCTCTCTTGACTGAGCAATTCTTGTGGTGTGCTGCTAAGTAGGAAAAGCTGCAGAGTAATACGTAAAGCAAAAACTCATCATGTTGTGAGTGTCTATGTCTAGGTGAGTTTGGAGAAAGCCCCGAACCTCTCCATCCTCATAGAGATGAAAGGAAGAGCAGGAAGAAACATCTACTTTCCTTTTATACAATCTTTGGATTATTAATGTTGTATTAGAAAACAAAGTTAAACCACTTAATAATGTCTACTTCTCCTAAATACTATACATATGAAAGCTTGGAAGAAGTGTTCCTCCAGCAGCTGTAGTACAGCAGCTTCATTTATTATTTCAGCTATAATGGACTTTAAATGGTTACTTTGTACCAAACATTTTTGCATGCCTTGTCTCACTTCATTTCCACAATCCCCATTTATAGATAAAGAAAGAGGCTATAAATTGGCCAAAGTTCCAGAGCTCACAGTGGGCTGAGGCTGGCTCCAAAACCTAGTCTTGACCCTTAGTTTATATAAGATGCACATTGGCTATATGTGCCCCTTCACAAATAACAATATTTAGAGCAGTCTCCTGTACCCACGTGGTTTTCAGCATCATATATAATCATACATGGATTAAAGGCAAAATGTACAATGTAATACATTTCCTTTAAAAAAAACTTAGGGTCAAGCCTTCCTATTCAAAATTAGAACCAATTAAAACCGCTAGAATCCTGAAACCATGAGTGTTCATTCCTTCGAATTTGGGGAGGTTAGAAACATGACTCTTTTTCTATTCTAACTAAAAAACTGTAATAATATTTAATATTTTACGATTATAAATTTATTACAAGAATATTGGAAAGTATAGAAAACTAAAAGGAAAAACAAATCACCCACATCACCACCCAGAGAGAACCACTGTTAAAACTGTTGCATATTTTATCCTTTTAATTATGTATATGTTTTATTCATTTATTTAACTGGGATTGTACTACCTTGTATATTTTCATTTTTTATGGTTACTTCGTATTATTTTCCTGTGCTACAGAAAAGTTTTCAAAAACTGTTGCATAATATTCTAAGTGTAGAGTGCCAAATACTTAGCCATTCTCTATTGTTCAAAAGATAGTTTAGGTCCAAATTTTTGCTATTGTTTAAAAAGAGCTGCCTATACCTCTGATTCTTTGTGTACAGTAGATTTTTAAGGACTGTTATCAAGTCAAAAGCTATGTATTTTTAGAAGTATCTGAATGTATACTCCTAAATTGCTTCCCAAATTACTGGCAAATGCAGAAGCTATGATAAGTTGCTATGGCTTCTATTTTCCCTGTAAAATGAATGAAATAATGGATTTTCTTAAGAACGTCAATTAAAAAATGCACAGTATAGAACAGAAGGGAGGCACAGCGCCCATAGGTCAGTGGTCACAGTGCCAGCCACATACACCAGGGCTGGCAGGTTTGAGCCCAGCCCAGGCCTGCTAAACAACAACTACAACAAAAAGAAAAAAAAAAAAATAGCCAGGCATTGTGGCGGGAACCTGTAGTCCCAGCTACTTGGGAGGATGAGGCAAGAGAATAGCTTAAGCCCAAGAGTTTTTTTTTTTTTTTTGGCAGTTTGGCCGAGGCTAGGTTTGAACCTCCGGCATATGGGGCTAGGGCCCCACTCCGTTGAGCCACAGGCGCTGCCCCACGCCCAAGAGTTTGAGGTTGCTGTGACCTGTGACCTATGACACCATGGCATTCTACAGAGGGTAACGTAATGAGACTGTCTCAAAAAAAACCCAAAAAACAAAAAACAGAAAGCAATCATACTTGGAGTCAAAAAAACAAAACAAAACATATCAAGTTCATGTTATGACATTTTTCTCTCCCTGGATTACCTTAAACATGATTCCTTCAAGATGGGAACAAAGCTTTAAGAAAAAAAAACTTCAACTCAAAAAGAAATATCTCAAAGGCTCAGTGTCCTCCTGTGACTGGAGCTCTAAAACGAAGGAGGGTACCCAGTTTGCAATGAACGGGAGAACTGTGAATCGTAGGCACGACCCTGGGTATGATCGACCATTGAAAACGTCAACAATCCCTTTTTTCAATAGCTACAGTGTCATGTTATAGTACCTCAGCTCAGAAGCAGCAATTCCTTTTTTTTTTTTTAATCTTTCTTTTTGCTTTTTTCTTTTTTTGAGGCACAATCTCACTCTGTCACCCCGGGGAGAGTACCCTGGCTTCACTGTAGCTCACAGCAATGTCCAAACTCTTGGACCCTCCTGTCTCAGCCTTCTAAGTTGCTGGGACTACCAGTGCCCAACACAACATCCATCCAGTTTTTCTTTTTTTAGGAGAGATGGGCTCTTGCTCTTGCTCTTGCCCAGACTGATCTTAAACTCCTAAGCTCAGGCGATCCTCCCACCTCAGCCTCCCAGAGTGCTAGGATTACAGGCATGAGCCCCTGCGTCCTGCCAGAACAGCAGTTTCAAGGACAGCTTTTGAGAAATGTAACATGTTGCCCTTCACCAAGTGAGAACTGTGGGAAATATTACTTGGGCCAAACATCAAATGATTGTACTTCCTTGTATGTATACATCATTTCCTCAAAGACTATTATTCCCAGAGCACAGAATATTGACAGTTGTATTTCCCAGAGAACAAGAAAAGACACATTCTCTGCTTACCAGTCCTATGAAATGGGAAGTAAGGGTAAGACAGCATAGAGCAGAAGGTATGCTGGGCAGCTGAGAAAAGATCGGCCCAGACAGGGGCTGGGGTGAGGACGGGATGAAAGTTCACAACCACCATCTGGACAACGTTCTAGGGTTTAGCATACTCTACAAAAAGTGTGAAACAAAATGGAGAAATACAGACAGCAAAGGTACATAATGGTACAAAAAGAAAAGAGCTTCATGTGAGAGGAGGTTTTGGGTGAAGATTATAGCCAAACTTGACTGTAACATTTGAAACAGAAGCAGGAAACAATAGAGATATTTAACAGGTAAAGAAATGTACTTACTTGTTTGTATTCTTGTGCAAACAAATACGGTGCAAGAGTAAAAATGTATATATTCTAGCTATTTCAGTATTACATATGATTTTGGAAAACTGCTCCACTTAAACACTGGACCCGTAGGAAGTCGTTAGTTTTCAAGAGTATTGCAGCACTTAAATCAGATTCGAAAATGAGGATCTTAATACAGGATTTAAAACACGTAAGCAGTGAAGAATGAAGATTTCTTTCTACTACTTGTGCATGGATGCTCTTAAGTCAGAATGAACTGATATGAAAAAATGTGTAGTGATTCTCTGTCATCATTTACATGCTGAATTAGAACTTTTAGGTGATGGCTAAACATACACACACAAAAATACATTCCAGGTGACCACATCTTGATAATTTATTTCAATAACTGCCTTCACTGTATTAGAATTTCTTCTTGGTTAAAATATAGTTACTCTACTGCTATTTTATACTCTATTATGCTATTTATATACTCTATCACTAATTTCATCCATTCCTTCCCTCAAATCTTTCATTTTGAAAAGGATAACTAGAAACCATGGTCTCTACACCGCACTTTTATATATTTAACTCTCTTATTATAATGCCTACTGCTTCATATTCTCCACATAAATAGTCTTACCTTTTTCACTTTCTCTTTTTAGGCACTATTTCTTCACCCTTTGATTATCTTCTAGCATTCTCTATTAATTCTAAATTCTCCTGTCTTCTTTAAGTTGTAGTGCTAATATGAAACAAGTTACCTGTACAACCCAACCAGAGATGAGCTTATTATTCAACAGAAAACTCAGAGTAGGCATGTTGGACTGTCCCATAAAATATGCATTTGAAAGAAAAGCTCTCTCACTAGCGAAAGACCCCTATCGTCCCCCAAGAAAGTTAAGCACGCTGTCACATGTACTAGATACTGAAGGAGAATGGGATAAAAGGAAAAAGAAAACACAGGAGTCTAGAATACGAACGTTTCTCTCCCTGGTTAGTTTAATCCAGTCAATCATTAGGAATTTGGAGCTAGAAGCTACGAGATGGCTGAGATTAACTGGTAAGATATAGATGTTTCCACTCTTTTCCCAATGGAAAAAAAAAGTCACTTCAAATGGATGAGGGAAGCAAGACAGGAGGCTCAAACCTTCGTATTTCTGCAGCAAGGAGATTTCAGAACCCTGCGCAACAAAATACAAGCACAGAAACTAAACACCTGTTTCTGCGAGGGAAGTAAGTAGGTAGGTTGTGAGTAGGGAAGAATTTGAAAATTGGACAATTGTTTGAATGTCTTTATGCGGACGTGTCACTCTTCTCAAAGAGATGGGAACAGGAAGTCAGAGGCCTCCAAGAGGGATGGATGTCTTTAAGCAGGACAAAGGTAAAGGGGAGAGGTGGGTGCTGAAATAACCTGACAAGGTCAGACGTAGAAAGTTATAGGAGAGGCATTTCACAAAGCAGTGCAGGTGTGTGGAAAGGCTCCATCAGATGTTCAAAGATAAGCGAGAGCATGAAAGGGTGCGGCATTTGCTAACTCAAGGAAAAACAAAAATGTGTTCAACAAAGAAAGTGCCATCTAAACACCACACTTGGCTTAGCAGTAAACAATACTTAAACATACTGAACAGAAAGCACTGACCGGGGTCTAACCAGAGCTTTAGTGCAGGGAATGACACTGGAAGGATGGCGGGAAGGATGAGGGAGCGTAAATGAGATTAAAGCCTTTATTGCCCCTGCCAACATCATCATCCTAGCTAACATTATGGAGGGCTTACTGTGTTTTACATTTTTATTCTCAGCACTTATAAGTGGGCCTAATGTCTTTCCCAGGAGTCAGGAGGCTGCCCCAAGACAAAAGACACCAGAAAGGCTCCCAGACTAAGTAAAAAGGAATGCTTCTTGGAGAAGAAAGGTTCCCCTTGAATACCTAATAGGAAGCCTTTGGGATCTTTCAGCAAGGGAAAAAGAGGAACACCTTGATTCCACAAAATCTGTGATAGCTACCAGGATCAAGGCCTCGTTAGACAAAAGCTATGAAATTCTCCTTTAAATAATTATTGAGAATAGATGAAGAAAAAGCCAATGGACACTGAGCTGGGAGAAGTGACCTAAGAGAAGTCCAAAATACAACCAACCATCTCTAACTCTCCAGCTCCACCACCTGAAGAACAGAGGAGGCTAACGTACCTACCGACATGGCTTCTCGACTGAGCCCGAATCTATAAAGGGGAATGACCAGAGGGCTGAAGACGTCCAGCCTCTTACATTCAGGCAGTCATTCCCTGAGCTCACACATCTGCAGGTGCTGGCACCAGTACGGTCAGTGTTACTGGGGGTGGGACATATCATTAAGTTACGATTAATAAATAATGCTCATGACCCCAAACCATACCCTATTTTACCAAAGATCACAGTTACCATTTATGGACCATTTCCTTCATATTCAATTCTGTACACGTGTTATTTCTAATACATCACCAACTTTACAGTAGACATTATCCCCATGTTCCCGATGAGTCAATTAAAGCTTACGGAGTTTAATTATATGCCTAAGCTACACTAACCAGCGATGGCACTCATGCTGTCTCCATCAGGCCACATGGTCTCCCATCTTCCATAATATCTTCAAGTATGAGCCTTTGTTGTACAACTCAGAGCTCATGACCTGCTGACAATGTTTCTAACTACCACATAAAAGAAATAGACTCTAGAGTAGCTAGGGTTGGGACAATAAGAACAAAGTTGTGAGACCACCCGGAACTAAAAGGAAAAAAAAGCTGATAGGCAAGGAGCCCAGGAATCAGAGTCTTTACTTAACACGCGTGTGAGCACAGCATTTACTCCACACATGCTCAGTGGTATTTACTAGCATTGTTCTTCTTCTGTTTAAAGGACAAAAACAACCTGCCCACACCCCAAGTAGAGAACACAGGCCAAATCTTGATACTGTGCCATTGAAAAAAAATAAATCAAAACATGCAGAAGTTCTCAAATGTTTACATGGCATTATCACCAGTGTTAACTATTTCTTTTTTATTTTAGAGACAGAGTCTCACTTTGTCAGCCTCAGTAGAGTGCCGTGGTGTCACACAGCTCACAGCAACCTCCAGCTCTTGGACTTAGGCAATTCTCTTGCCTCAGCCTCCCGAATAGCTGGGACTACAGGAGCCCACCACAACCCCCAGCTATTTTTTTTGTTGTTGGAGTTTGGCCAGGGCCAGGTTTGAACCCGCCACCCTCAGTAGATGGGGCCAGCACCCTATTCACTGAGCCAAGGGCACCACCCACCAGTGTTAACTTTTGCAATTCTCTATAATCTGGAAAAGCTGGCCCAATGTCACCCAGAAGCACCAACTTCTACTGGTTCATATGAATGAATACACTTTGGTCAGAGTCTCCAAAGCATCTTTTTTCCCCCCATTCTACCAAATGAATAATAATACCAGGGGGAAAAAAATCTGTACACACTGAAATTTCACAGATAAGTGCAGAAATGAACACAAATTGTGCTGTCCTTGCCCCTCTTAATCCAATTCTATATTAAAAAAAATTCAAGTAAAATATGCCTGTCTTTCAAGACACATCCCGAAGTCGCCAATTCATGGGTAGTTCCCATGTAACTAAAGAAGGCACAGGAGAAGGAGAGAAACCGAAAGTAAATGAAAGAAAGGAAGCAGGAGGCGGCAAGGAACATCCTGTGAGGGCTCAAAAACTAGCCAGACTAGAATTAAAAAAGGTGAATCAAGAACTGTTAAGTCCAGTAAATTAGAAGAGCAACAGGGACACATGCTTTACCAGCTTACACTTTTCAAACAGCACATGAAAAGCATCTTGTTGAGAAATAACATGTTATACAGTGACTTTAAAGATATGCTGGCGGGGTCCAAGAGGCCCTTCCCTAAGGTGTCAGAGAAGAGGAGGTAGATGCTTTCACCTTGGTGATCTCAGGCCAGTGGTAACATAAATGGCTGCGTCTGAGAGAGGGTGAGGGCAAAGCTTTTCAGGATGCTTTTTCTACAGATGATACGACAGACCACCAATATTACAGCCATAAGTGTATTAATAAGAGCAAACAGAGAGCAGAGCTGAGATCCACAGTCCCTGCCCTGAAACACTGGACCCATTCAGCCCACATGCCTCTCCTCTGAAATGTGACAACAGTGATTGGCACAGGGAGAAAGCGAGCGTCCCACATAAAAAGCACAAAAGCCAACCTTGTGAGCAGCACACCATCTCCACTGGACGGCAGCTGTATCTTGTACTGACCACAGGCAATCCTTTACTTATGGGCCAAAGGTAAATAAGAAGTCAAATTTGTTAAATTAAGATTATATTTCAGAACAATGACCATTTTTAATACAAATTCATTATTGCATATACCTAGTATATGTTGGGCACTGCGCGAGCACCCCTCAGGAATAAGACTGTGTAAGACAGATCTAGTGTGCTGTTCTCACAAAGCCCACCTACCCCCAAACACTTTAACAATCTCCAGAAATCTCTATACAGCGCACAAAAGAATCACAATCACTAAAGCGTCTAAATGAAGCAATCATTACTAAGCACATACAAATCACATAGAAGGAACCAAAAAATGCACTGTCATAATTCTCAGCTTTTTTTTTTTTAAACAATATCTGCCCTTTTTTAAAATGCCAAATACCAGAACATTCAGGAATATCATCCACTTTCATTCATCCAACTAATTTTCGCTGAGCAACTAAAAGGTGTCAGACTCTACAGCTCTAAGGGTGAGTACCATCTGGCTCTTGCCTTCAGGAAGTTCATAATCTAACAGGGATGAGTTATTCAGAATATAAGAGGGTAAATGGCCTTCTCTGGAAAGACTTTTTTTTTTTTTAATTTGTTTGGTTGTTCTTTTGACGGCTGTATTTAAAAAGATTTTTGCAAAAGTGACACAAGGTAGTATTATTGCTTTTTTTTTTTTTTGAGACAGAGCCTCAAGCTGTCACCCTGTGTAGAGTGCCATGGCATCTTATGCTCACAGCAACCTCCAACTCTTGGGCTCAAGTAATTCTCCTGCCTCCACCTCCCAAGTAGCTGGGATTACAGGTACCTGCCACACTGCCCGGCTATTTTTTTGGTTGCAGCCGTCATTGTTGTTTGGCGGGCCCAGGCTGGATTCGAACCCACCAGCTCAGGTGTATGTGGCGGGCGCCTTAGCCCGTTGAGCCACAGGCGCTGAGCCAAGATCCTTAGGTTTTTCTATAAAGCTAGGAGGTGGGAAATGTTTCGCACATAACCTCAAATTTAATCTTTTCTCCCAAGACAAGCATTTCTCTGGGAACTGATGAACTAGCTTAGAATAAAACAATTACTACTGTAGCACTTACCTTTCACAGAGCACAGCTAATAACTGTATCATGTTGATCACTGGATCACAGTAGGACTGTATAGTTAAAAATTACAAGAGGATCATTTGAGCCCAAGAGTTTGAGGGTACTTTGAGCCCTAATGATGCCACGGCACTCTACCCAGGTTGACACAGTTAAGACTTGGCTTCAAAAATATATATACATTGCATCCTTTCATGCCATATTCATCAAAGCATCTTTGGCTATAAATAAGACAACAGAAATGCTTCCCATTTTGTACATATAAAGGAGAATACCACGAAAGATGTCAGAATTCATTATCGTATTTGCGCTGGTTTAAGAAATAGAAATTGCTTAATATGGTATAACCCCTACCCAGTGGCCTAGGCAAGACGTATTTTTTTTTTTAATTGGTATCTTTATTACCTTGTTTTTTTTTTTTTTTTTTTGCAGTTTTTGGCCAGGGCTGGGTTTGAACCCACCACCTCTAGCATATGGGGCCAGCGCCCTACCCTATTGAGCCACAGGCACCCTGCCCCAGCAAGATGTATTTTTAAAATTACATTTCTTCAATAAGTTCTTAAAATCTACTGATTACAGTAATTATGTAGGATTGGAAATGGTCTGGGAAAACTCTAAAATCACTTCATTTTACAGGTTCTCACAGTGCTGCAATATAACACTAGTTCATGGATAAAACTATTGTAAGAGCCCTACACTAGCTGTGAGTGCGAGGGCTTATGAAGTATCTCAACTTTTTTTTTTTTAAGTAAATTTATTTTGGGTTATTATGAGGGTAAAAACAACCAGGTCAAAATATTTGATTTTGTTAGGTAAAGTCCCTCTTGTGGTTATGTCCCACAAACAAAATATATGCCCCAAACACCCCTACCCCATGCCCATTCAGTGAGAGCACCCCATCCCCCCGCTTCCCTTTCTCTCATTGCCCCTTCCCCCAACTTGAATTGAAATGAGTTTTTCTCCTACGTGGGCATGCATTAGATCATCTACTGGCTTCATAACAGCATTGAGTACATTGGATAACTGCTTTTCCATTCTTGTGATATTTTACTAAGAAGAATGTGTTTTAACTCCATCCAGAATATTACAAAAAATGTAAAGTCACCATCTTTTTATGGCTCAATAGTATTCCATGGTGTGCATGTACCACAATTTGTTAATCCATTCCTTAGTTGATGGGCATTTAGGTTGTTTCCACATCTAGGCGATTATAAATTGAGCTGCAATAAACAATCTAATGCAAATGTCCTTATGATAAAATGATTTTTTTCTTCTGGATAGATACCTTTTTTTGTTTTTTGAGACACAGTGTCTCTCTGATGCCTTGGGTCTTGGGTATAGTGCCTTGGCATCATCATGGCTCATGGCAAACTCACACTCCTAAGTTCAAGTGAGCCTCTTGCCTTAGCCTCCCAAGTACCTGAGACTATACGTGTCCGACTAGTTTTCTATTTTTAGTAGAGATGGGGTGTCCATCTTGCTCAGGTTGGTCTCAAACTCCTGAACTCAGGCAATCTACCCATTTCAGCCTCCCAGAGAGCTAGGATTACAGTTGTGAGCCACTGCACCTGGCCTCCCACTTTTATTCATTGGTCTTGATAAGACACAACTGGATTCTCTTCTACACTTATGATGAAACTTCAGCATTTAGAAAGCTAGTTTTGGAAAGAGACTATAGAATGAGGTAGAGTCACACAGACTTCTCCAAGGGTCTCCTTCATGTGAGTAATCTGCCACAGCAAATTTTTACCTTTTTCTTTTTATTCTTCATTTTTGTCTTATATCTTCCCCCATCAAAAAAAAGATTTGTTTACTATACTAGACCTTGATCTTAAGGACCTAGATATAGGCACATATAACATTTACAATTATATCTAGATTACTCAATCTATGCATAAATCCTGACTTGTTCCTTTATTTTCAGACTGCCTATCCCAATTTCAAATGGAAGATTTTCTTTTTCTATTCCCATATTGTAGTTATTTCCATTCTGGAGCAGAATCTTATTTAAAAATATGGTATTCATTAATTCATTTCACAAAGATACATTTACTCAGAGAATCTATGAATTGCAGGCTGCTGTATTAAAAATTTCTAGAGCATATAAAAATGAAAGATCATCCTTGACCCCAAAAAAGCAGAAGAAATAAGACATGTCCACAACCAAGTAGCTGAAAGAGAGGATGGATGGCTATAAGGACCACAGGAAGATCAACCTGAAACCTTTGGCACAGATTTGGCATTTGTAAATTTGACCCCAAAGGTCATAATAAGTTGCAAATTTGTTGAGACACATGTAACACTGACTTAATTTTAACAGCACTATTTATTTCAATGGCTTTATAATTATTTTAGTTTTGTGTGACCCTAAAGAGGATCAGATAAAGGTTTCAGCTCCTCATTGTGATGTTTGATGGGTAAGATAAAGTGTAAAGATTGTATTTTCAAAGGTGAAGTCCTTGCCAGTGCCATAAGCCCATTTACACACAATGTGTTGCTAAGAGTGGTCAATAGAGGAAGAAGTCATTGTCACCTGGTGGGAAGGCAGGAGGAAGGTGCCATGAGAGAGACTGAGCTGAGTCTTGATGACCAGCAGAAAGTCAAAAGGCAGTCAGTGGGGCCAGCTGTTTTGGGAGGAGGCGGTGATCATAGCCAGTGTTTAGAATTTTTAAGTGGGAAAGCACAGGCATGTTTGTTCAAAAGTCAGAAGGCACAAGTTAGGGCTGGCTGCAGGATGGAGGAGTCATAGGTGGTCGAAAGGCTCAGAAGGGACTGTCCCTGAGGATACGCCTGGAGAAAGAGAGCAGCAAGTGAACCCAACGTTGGAGTTTACAGGAGTGAGGGGTCAGGGGATGCAGCTGGCAACAGGAACTTCAGATTCAAGAACCTGCAGGTGGAAAGGCTCCAAGAGATGGAAAAGAAGGAAATCTGGTCATCAGTAAAGAGTCCTCATCTTCTAATGAATTGGTAAAGAATAGAAGAGAGAGTAAATAAGAAATTGATCTTTTATACACAACTGTAATCTACTCAGAGGCACAGTGGGATTGATGAAAATCATATCATCTAACACACTGGCCCGCGTCAGTCTGCTTTATACACAAGAGTTTTACAAAAAAGGTCACGTGTGTATGTGGTCAAGAGGTGCTCACACCTGAAATATTGACATAATGAGTATACTAGAAGGACCTTTATACTATATATTCTTGTTGGCATGTATCAAAGGAAATAAGAACAATTTCTAAAGTTGTGGCACCCAACTCACATGGACACAGCAGAGAAAGACAAGGAAAGAAGTCAGGGGCAGCACTCCACCACCATCGTCCTCCTGCCTTTAGTGTCTTCCTTTTACTCTTTCCCCCTTCTCTCTTCTTCACCTGACACATTACACCCACGGTCTTCTTATTGGCCCTATAGCGCGGCCAGTGTTCCCCAAAGCTACAGAAGTTGGTGATTCCTGCCATACAAACATACGCTTTAATGCATTCTGGTCAAAAGAAAGGAATCTGAGTTAGCCAACTTAAACTGTATGCTCTACTGTGTTCTATTAGGAAGTCAGAACTCTCTTTTTTCTGCAAGGGTGGAAAGAGATGATGGTACCAGGAAACTAATCATACACATGAAGCTCTTACATGAACACAGCAGGGAGAACCAAGGCTACCAAAAGTCTAAAGGGAGAGTGGCCTCTCATGGCATTTCTAAGACCACGAGTCACTACTGTATTATTGAATAGGAGGGAGGGAAGAAGAAAAGATGGTTTTATTTCTCAACAAGATTCAAGGAAAAGAACGAGCAAAGTACCATTAGGAACACTGACCATGTGTCATCTTCACAAGTGAACTTACAGGAAGGACACACCTGAGAGGCTTGAAATTCCTCTTGTTGGGCTCATGAAACTAAACTGGGCTTAGAGATTCCCTAACATTAAAATTACTTTGGATCAAGAAGCAACCGTCTGAGAATTCAGACCAGCATGAGTGGTGAGAGGTATTTTCTCTTCTCCATCTCTAGAAAGGGATGGACGCACAGAGTTACTCATTAAAGTGAAATCAATCTAAAGACATTATATTAGTTAAGTACCTGAACTTTGAAGTAAGTCCTGAATTTGAATACTATGTTTGAGTTTCAACCAATGTAAAATCTTGGGCACATTAGTTAACCTTTTTTTTTTTTTTTTCAAATTCAAATGAATCTAGGTAAGAAATAATATGCTATTAATGCAGGAGATAGGGAATTTAGACAAGATTACAGTTATTCAGACTTGGCGCCTGTGGCTCAACGGGCTAAGGCGCCAGCCACGTACACCTGAGCTGGCAGGTTCGAATCCAGCCCGGGCCCGCCAGACAACAATGATAGCTGCAACTAAAAAATGGCCGGGCCTTGTGGTGGGCACCTGTGGTCCCAGCTACTTGGGAGGCAGAGGCAGTAGACTCGCTTGAGCCCAGGAATTGGAGGTTGCTGTGAGCTGTGATGCTACAGCACTCTATCCAGGGTGACAGCTTGAGGCTCTGTCTCAAAAAAAAAAAAAAAAAAAGATAAAGATTACAGTTATTCAATGAAGGCAAGGCAGGGTAAAAGCCTTAGTTTTTTCCTCCCTGAGATGAAAATAATAACTATACTTCACAGGGTCAATGGAAGGAGTAAATGAGATAATGCAGTGAAGAAATTATCAGAGTACCTGATCCGCAAAGAAATGTTTTCTATTTATAGCTATTACAAGCATGAGAAAGGTGGCAAAAAAAAAAAAAAAATCAATACTCAAGGGATAAAAAGGAGACTTGAAAAATGACACTAAGAGCTACATTTAATTAAAATCTTCCGGAAAAAAAACAGCACTAAGATGAGGAATAACAATTGGTCAGAAAATCTACAGTAATTGCTATTAATTCACTGCAGGAGATAAGGAATTTAGATAAGATTACAGTTATCCAATGAAGGTAAGGCAGGGAAAGGGCTTTTTTAAATAGCTAGTTTAATATATTTTTCACACACAGACAACACTTCATGTTTCTCTTCTAAACATAAAAACAAAACCCTTCTGGCATTCCTGGTCTTAAGCTTATAATGCACTCAGTAATTTTCCATTTCAGTTTTGTGCTCATAGATTCAGAAATATACTTCAGTTCTTAACAAAAATATTTAGATTCTGCCATATTTATTGCTTCTGCATAACTAGATCCCAGTGAACAAATGCGGTATTGTAGTATGTGAAGTGTTCCAGAGCAGAAGGTCACGCTAGGAACATACTTTACAGCCGAAACAGGATAGGGCTGGAAACAGAGTTAGGCTCAGCCACAGCCCGGTCAAGGGAGCTCAGCGAGGTCTTCAGGGCAAGGAATTCTAGTCACACCCACACCCTGACCACACGCTGACCATGTGCATGGTCAGCACTACTCACTGAATGAAATCCCTGAGGAAAAATCAGTTACTGTTACTGGTCTTGCTCCCAAAATTTCAAATAGATTAGCAAATAATTGATTGTCTGTTTCTTCTTTTAAGCAACACCTTTCTTTTCAAATGAAATACTACAGATACAAACAGAACTGATTTGATGATGCCTATTTATTCTTTACAACCCTCTTCCCCGTGTCCTGAGACCCTTAAGGTGATCCCCAAAATGTTATTATTAGAAAAGACTTCCACTAAATGACAGCCGCAGGGAGATTTGGAAAGTCCTGTAGGATAGCTCTAATCTGTGAACTTCCGTGATTTAGTTTTAACTTAATATATAAATTAATCTACATTATACAGAACACCTTTGCTAAACCAGAAAAATCCTATACAAAAATACAGAAATTTTCATGATTTTACTAGAGGGAAAAAGGAATCGTAGAACTCAATCCCTCAGTCATTCAATCTAGCTCAGTCTCTGAAAGAAAACAAAATTATAAAAGTGCTAGAAAAAATACATTATAAATTGGAAGGTCTTTGCTAAATAAGATCCAAAACTGAAAGACCATACAGATTTTATTAAGTCATCTTAATAACTCCTGTATGGCTGAAGGCAATAAAAAGCAGGTTAGAAAACCACAACGTGGAAGAAAGTACTTACAATATATGTCAGAGTCAGTTAATATCAAAGAAATCCCAATAATCAATAAGAAACTAGAAAAATGGATAATTTACAGCTGGAAAAAAATCACAAGAAATACACAAAGACATTCAACCTCCTTTCTTTCTCTAAAAATGTAAATTAAACGTGTGTAAAAGCCCATGTTTTATCTATCAAGTAAAATCAAAGAGATTGATCATCTCCAGGGCTGAGGAGCACACGGAGGTTATTATTTACCAGGATACACAATACACAGAGGTAAAATATTTTTAAGTGGAAACTTTGCATTATCTATCAAAATTTAAGTGTACATGATTTTTAACCCACTTCTTCCATCTCTAGTCTATAAGAATCTACATGCATCTGTCTAAAAGGATGTTCAGTTCTGCTTCATTTGTAAAAGGAGAAACCTGATGCGGCTGGAAGCCTATGGAACCTGTTGCAAAGGTACAAATGTTTATAAGAACCAGGCTGACAGGGACCATGCCACATAAATTACTGAGTGGCAAAAGCAAGCAGTGTTACATGTGGCATGATTTTGTTTCTGATTTCTTTCAAAACTTTCTCTACTTTTCCTATTACGTATAGATGGGCATAGGAAATGTTCTGGGAGGACATACCCCAGTTGATTGTTCCTAGGGTGAAGAAAAAGGACAATACATAACTACACTGGCATGCTATTCTCCATTTAATTATGAACACACACACACACAAAAGGACAAAGGAAATGATGGCTATGATTATTCACAGCTAGCAGGGTTCCGGGTGATTTTTAATATCTGCTCTGTAGAGTTTTCTGTATTTCTTATATTTTCTACAATGCTCATCACTCCTTTTATGTTCAGAAAAACAGTAAGACTTATGTTTGAGCCAGGCCCGGTGGTTCACGCCTATAATCCTAACACTCGGGAGGCCAAGGTGGGGTGGATTGCCTGAGCTCAGGAGTTCGAGATCAGCCTGAGCAAGAGCGAGTCCCTGTCTCTAAAAATAGCCGGGCACTGTGGCAGGCACCTGTAGTCCCAGCTACTTGGGAGGCTGAGGCAAGAGGATCACTTGAGCCCAAGAGTTTGAGGTTGCTGTGAGCTATGAGGCCACGGCACTCTCCCCAGAGTTACAGAGTGAGACTGTCTCAAAAAAAGAAAAAGAGTTATGCTTAAAATGTTATAATGAAGTACTAGAAAAGGCTTTTAAAAACATGAGAAAATAATATTTTTCAAACATTATTGTATCTCTCCCAAAAACTAGATAAAAATCTCAGGACAGAGCCCAGAAGTAAATGCCTCTTTGCTCTTTCCATTCTAACACCACAATTCTCCAACATAACACTCAAACATGCCACTGTGCAGATGAACTTACTAAAGCATAGCACTGCGTATAGCTGCAAAGAGTAATTATGGAGGGTTTCATGGAAGAAGGTAAAACTCAGCTAGTTCTTAAAGAATTCAGAGGGGCATAAGAGAGAAAGAGAAGACATGAAACCAAATGCACACAAATCGCCCTATCATTCGATCTTCTCAGTCAGATAACTCTCAGTGTTGGAAAATTGCCACATAAACACCTAGCTTCCAAAAAGAGGCTCAGATATGATGCTTCAACAAAATATATAAAATATATCTAAATGTACACACATATCTACTTATTATATATGTAAAGATGTATATATTTTTTAATTCTCAAATTCTTATCTCCAAGAAAAAGCCTTCAAAGGCAATACCTTAAAAGGCACCACAATTTAATTTAATTTAATTTAATTTAATTTAATTTATTTATTTTTTGCAGTTTTTGGCCAGGGCTAGGTTTGAACCCACCACCTCCAGCATATGAGGCTGGCACCCTACTCCTTTGAGCCACAGGCGCTGCCCCACAATTTTATTTTTGATGGTATAATTTCCCTAGCAAACAATTCAGCAAATATCTGTTAAAATTACCCACAATTTTGGACCCATAAATTCCACTAACAGGAATTTATTCTAAGACTCATACATGCCTGAAAAAAATTCTCTATAATCGCACAATCTGGAAGCAACCTAAAAACTCCACCCCTGACAGGTTATACAGACAGTGTCTACATGAAACAGAAAAATGAATGGGGAAGCTCTATGGTACCAAAATGAATGCCTTCCAAAACAAGAGAAAATATTGGTATACAGTGACAAAGAGACTGGTCAGTAGAAAGAGTGTGCGGGAAAAGAGAGCAGGAAAATATATGGGAATTTTATATAAACTATCTCTGAAGAACATATTAAAAACTTTGGCCTCTAGGAGGGGAACCAGGAGGCTATAGAACAGAGGGGGAATGAAGTCCTTTTTCTGTATCATCTTTTGTACTTTTAATATTTACATCATATTCATCTTCTGCTCAAACAAAAATAAAGATAATTTATCTTTTAAACACATTATATTGCTGCCCTCAAAAAAAAACTTCAAAGCCAACACTTCACATACTAAAATCATTTTTGTGAATACAGAAAGTTTGCCCAAGCTCATAAAACTGCAAATTTTTTAATGGTTAATACACTGTCAATCTCTCTAACATAAAAGTGTTATTTCTAATTTAAGTATTCATTTTTTTAAACTGACTATGAAACAACTGCTATAAAGAAAATAATACTCAGTTTTGTTTTATGTTTCAAATATAGAAACCCTCTTCACATTACAGGAAACTCAATTTCAAAAGCCATTACATTTCCTACAGGAACTCTTATGCCTGTGACGTTTCTGTGACAGCCCCTTGGAAGGAGATTTCATGGAAGAAAACTCCCATAAAAAAGGAGAAAGAGTAAACACTTCTGCCCGCAAAAGGAAAGAGCAAACACTTCTGCCTGCAAAAGTCCCCATGTGTGGTATTTTCTGATTGTAGACAATGAATCACAACTCTTCTTTAAGGCATTTTTGCTTTATACCTGATTCTAATTCACCAATGAAGTTATGCCCCAAAATCAAAGTCCTCTGCAGAACACTCCCCAAAATATGTAAGACAAACCCACAATGTTGTCACATTATGGTATATTTGTGAAAACTGTCAAAGACACTGGAAATAAAATCTTAGCAGCCTGGGAGAAAAATGGATTCAGGTCACAGATTCCCAATTAGTAGCCAAAGATCTAACTCCCCTCCCTTTCTAGACAAGGCTGCGATTTCCTCTACCGCATCCCATGTCAATTCAAATCTCGGTGTAACACCCAAGTTTCCCAGTTCTTTCACTCAACATGGATTCAACTCTCTAATTGAGAGGCTTCTTAGAAACAGATCCATGCTTTCAGCAACAAAGAAAGCCACCAACATCCTCCTCCTTCAACTTAGTAAACCATTTTATTTATTTATGTATTTATTTTGTAGTTTTTGGCCAGGGCCAGGTCTGAACCTGCCACCTCCAGTATATGGGGCCGGCGCCTTACTACTTGAGCCATAGGTGCCACCCTACAACAATTCTTGAATGATTTCATACAAGTGCCTTGAAACAACTGGCTTACTGAGAAAAGTGCTAAAATCTCCCTTAAGAAGTAAAACATTCAGGCTGGGTGTGGTGGCTCCCACCTGTAATCCTAGCACTTTGATATGCCAAGGTGGGAGGATGCCTTGAGCTCAGGAATTTGAGACCAGCCTGTGCAAGAGCCAGACTCTAACTCTACCAAAAATAGAAAACTTAGCCATCATCATGGAGGGGAAGGCCAGTAGTCCCAGCTACTCAGGAGGATCGCTCGAACTCAGGAGCTGGAGGTTGCTGTGAGTGAGGCTGATGCCATGATACTCCAGCCTGGTCAACAGAGTGAGACTCTGTCTCGAAAACAAAGTACAACATTTTAAGGTTTCAGAACCATTCAGGGACGGACAAGTAATCAATTCACCACAGGTCTCACCAGATTTTAATGGCTATAAGGAACCTTGGTTCTCACAGAAGGGGATAAGGGCATGATTTGTTACTGACTATCTAAGGATTTCATTAAAAAGTTTGAAAGAAATCTGAAGCCAGTAGGTGACCGCCCTGGAACAATATCTGCGAGGCATTTGCAGCCTCAGATTCCTCATTATTAATATGAAGAAAAGGCAGATTAATGTAGAAAGATGATTGCGAATATTAGAGGAAAGATTAAAAAAAATCTGCTGCTTGGTAATTTTTCATTACTATTAGAAACCATGGAGCAGCAGAACAATGAAAAGATTCACCATGCTCAATAGGAGCTTGAGAAAACTAAATACAGCAAAAATAAAAATGCATTCTAAATTGATATGCTGTGCAGCTTTAAGTTAACAGCAAGGTTCAAGGAATAATGTGGCCAATAGTAAAATTCATTTGGTGGAACTTGGTAAAAATGTCAAAGCTGTCTTTTAATATTTTAATAATACTACAATGTAACGATTATAAAGCCATAGGAGAGCTGGTTAAACACAGAAAACTTAGTGAAGACATAGGAAGTATTTTACAAACAAGTAAATTATGAACTCCTTAAAGAGGTAACCTCACTCTTTTTATACCTGGTTGACTTTCCACCTATCCCTGTGCCCAGAACAATAAATAATATTCAGGAGCTCCATAAACACTTGTTAAGGAAATGAAATGGAATCACCAGGTTGTAATATAAAAAAAATCAATTTAAACCAAATTTTCATGCCATGTACTCATTTCCAAGAGTTAATTTTTTAAACTCCTTTAAAAAACTACTGACAGGCAAAAAGTTGCATGTATTTAATGGATAGAATTAAACTCCAGAGCACTCATAAAGATATTTTTCATCAATGGATGGTTGATAAATAGATGATTTTCTATGGGACAGAAGGGACAAGAGCTGGGGCCTCCCTTTCCACCATCCTGCTATGTCAGTAGAGTCATTTTGAAAACGTTGTGCCATGAGAGTTAAGAGCCAGCCTACGATTCAGAGACACAGAGACCTGGATTCAATCCAGTTCTGTTCTTTACTAGGGAGGCCTGTTGTCAATCCAGTTCTGTTCTTTACTAACCAGGCACTGATGTATATTTTATTTTATTTTTTTGAGACAGAGTCTCACTTTGTTGCCATCAGTAGAGTGCCGTAGCATCACAGCTCACAGCAACCTCTAACTCTTGGGCTGACGCGATTCTCTTGCCTCAGCCTCCCAAGTAGCTGGGACTACAGGCAACCACCACAACACCTGGCTATTTTTTGTTGCAGTTGCCATTGTTTTTTAGCTGGCCCAGGCCAGTCTCAAACCTGCCAGCCTCCGTGCATGTGAATGGTGCTACAGATGCCGAGCTACCACTGTGCTACAGATGCTGAGCCATGATGTACATTTTATAAGCCTGTTTTCCCATGTGCAAAATTAAGCCTCATCATCCTACAATCCACCTCACAGAATGAGAAGGATTAAACAAGAAAAACACATGCAAATAACACCCAATACACAGTAAGCATTGAAAAATACTTGTAACAGTAACTAAACAGTTTTATTATTTTAATAAAAGCAAAGAAAAAGTGACAGACATTTTAATTTAAATTTTGAAGGAAATACAGGGCCAAATGTTGAAGAATTGGAAGAAATTACCAAAACAAAAGCAGAGTGATTTGTTTATATAAAAGTATTCCGGCTCGGCGTCTGTGGCTCAACTGACTAAGGCACCAGCCACCTACACCTGAGCTGGCAGGTTCGAATCCAGCCGGGCCCGCCAAACAACAATGGTGGCTGCAACCTAAAAATGCCCGGGTGTTTTGGCGGGCGCCTGTAGTCCCAGCTACTTGGGAGGCAGAGGCAGGAGACTCACTTGGGCCCAGGAATTGGAGGTTGCTGTGATCTGTAATGCCACAGCACTCTATCCAGGGTGACAGCTTGAGACTCTGTCTCAAAAAAAAAAAAAAAAAAAAGTATTCCATAGTAAAATATAGCACAATAACGTTAAGAACAATAATCATAGAAAAAATATGCATGAAAAACACAAATGAAACAGAGCTTTTTTTGAGTTGATTATTTCCATAGGATGTAACCAGATTTCCCTCCATCTTTAAAGAAGATAGTAGAAAAATTAAAAGTGTTCAAATCTTTAATTTAAAAAAACTATTAGTATTTATTATTGAAAATATACATTCAGCCTAACCCTATAAAAGTAGAGCAAGTATCTCAAATACTTGAGATATCTTTTTATCCCACCAAAAAGTTAAAACACATTTCATTGAGAGATTCCAAGTTTTAAATTAAAATTGCAAAAATTATATATTATATTAGTATATATGCACTTGGAGAAACCACTAAATGTAAACTTAAATACATTTTGCTATAAATGGGGTGGTGCCTGTGGCTCAAAGGAGTAGGGCGCCAGTCCCATATGCCAGAGGTGGCGGGTTCAAACCCAGCCCGGGCCAAAAAAAAAAACAAAACAATTTTGCTATAAATAAACAAGAACATTAATAATAAAATAGCTAGCACCATTTAGTGGTTATTAACGATAGATATTAGTATAGTACTTTACACAAACTATCTCAATAAATCTTCAAAAATAATCTGTAATGACATATAAGAGGTAATCTGACCCAAATGTATGTTGAATATTGGAGGTGAAGTGGGGAAAAACACTGCCTTCTTTTTTAAACATGGCATCTTTGATGTAGTTCAGTAGTCAAAAGGACTGAATCCTATTTAACACACTGATTGCCACACTAGAAAGAAAAATGTTCCTTGGACCCCATGCAGTTCCCAATGTGCCCAAGTTAAAGAGATCTGTGAGTTATACACACATCACAAGGTCCCAGGCTCAAGATTAGAAAAAATTAAATACAACTTACATGGCAGTTATTGTGTCAAACACCCCGCTATTATATTGGTCATGAACTAGGTGGTGCAATTAGGGGAAATTGTGTGACATATTTAGCTACAGGAAGAACACAAACTAACATCAGCAATATATGAGTCATTTTATCTCATCTGCATAAAATTGTTTCTATCTGTTCAGCAGCAAACATACCTAATGTCACCTCCTTCCATCAGGTTTGCCTTCTGCCTTTTTGTTTATTTATTTTAGATCAGGGATGAGTCTCTGTGCTTTCACAGCAAGGACAAGCTTGAAGCAATGTTGGTGGCCAGGGACTCTGATCATTTTGTACACAGGGCTCTCTTGTTATAGAGAAGTATGAAAAACAATCAGGAAACTCTCTGGTGCCTTACTCAAACGCTCCTTTCTGGCAGAACTAGAAAATGGTCATCAGAATGCCGCCAACTATATCATCACTTCCCAATGCCTCTCCTACTAGTTAGGGGAATGTGGAAAACTCACCTAAAGACTAAAGAAAAGTTGCTCAGTTTACATTACAGAACATTAAACAATTGCCACCGCCTCCCCTTCTGCCCTATCTCTGTGAAGACCTTTACACTGCACCCGAGTAGTCAGAAATACATTAAGAAAGTGACTCACAGTCTAACCCCACATAGACGGGGAACACTTTTGTCATGGTTGCATCCATGCAACGGGAAGCCCCATCAAACACTATTCCTGAGAACCAGCCCTGCACCAGACGCTTCTGATGCATTATTCTCTGCTCATCTTATAGCAACGTCCTAGAAAACTGTGTTCTTCCTGTTGTTCCAGAACTCCCTCCTGCCCTTCATTCCCCGCCCCCCCATAGCCGTCACATCCAACTGGAAGCAAATACATGACCAGCATCAGGACCACAGCTCTTCAGACCAAAGTCCAGAGTGATGTTTCTGCCTCATATCTGAATGGAAAGAACAGCACATCCATCAACCCTGAATAAGAGTTAGATACTTTCACTAAATTACATATTTCCAAGGCACCACCCTTCTAGGCCCAAGGGACTACAGTGAGTGAGTCATGCCACTGGCCTGGCCAGGGTGGTGCCCAGGGTAAGGGGCTGGGTCTGGAATACTGGGAAATCTCCCTGCAGGAGTGAGGTACATACGGAATCTCAGCAACAAGCAGGACTGGCTGGGATCAGGAAAAAGTAACTGCCTTAGAATAAGAAAAAGAACTCAATGCTTCCTGCATAGAGAAGATGAGGACAATGAGGCATTAAGGTGGACCCAAGCCCCCAGTCGGTCAATCAGAGGTGATATTCTCACCAAAGTAGGGAATTTAGGAAAAGAGGCAGATTTAAGGAGAAGGTCGATGAATTCTGCTTAAGAATTCTCAGTCACATGCAAAGTTGATATGTGGGGAGAGGACTGAGTTACAGATGAGCTCAAGGTTCGTCATGGGTATGGCTATGAACACCACCGGGAGAAAACAGTAACAGGAGGAAAGAAGATCAGATGCTACATGACGCCTACATACAACAGGTGATCAGCAGGAGGAGAATCGTCAAAGGACAGTGAAGCGGGGAGAAGGAACATCAAGGCCACTCAAGATGGTAGTGCTGTAAGGAGGATTTGGTCCCTAACAAAATCCAAAGGAAGGTCAGGTAAGGACGGAGAGACATGCACTCAGCCACAGTTATCTGCGGAGTGGGGGGGCTGCCAGACAGGCTGCAAAGAGCTGAGGACAGAGTGGGAAGCACAACCCAACCTTAGAGCTTTCTTGGGGAGCTTAGCTACAAGGAAAAGGCGGGAAATTGCAGCCACAGGCCCCATGTGGCCCTCCAGGTTCCCAAACGCACGCACTCATCCAAACTCAAACTTCACAGAACAAATCTCTCTATTAAAAGGATTTGTTCTACAAAATCTGGATTCAGTCTAAAAGCCACATTCAAGGATCTAGACGGCAACATGTCCCAGCCCTGCAGGTCCCCCAGCCCTTTATTATGACTATTATCTTAAGTTTAAGAGTTTGTAACAAGCAAGAATGATTCCAACCCACACCTGTCAGGTCAGAACAGATTTACAATGAACTCTCGGGGATAAACCTAAGCCCAGGGATAGAGACAGAGAGACTCTGGCCACATGAGCCAGGCATCCTCTGCTTAAACAGCAGACAGATTCCTAGAAAGGAAATAGACAGATTACTAGAAAGGAAAGTAAGAACAATTCCTTAAGTAGATTATTAAGGAAAGGAAACCAGAACCCTGATAACAAGTACAGAATCATTCATACCATTAATCACAAATTTCTCAAACTTGGCAAGAAGAGCCAATTTTCAGCTAAGCTCTTTCGGTTTTTAACATAAAAAATTATTTCTAATGTTAACAGAATGTTTTTTTAAAGTGGGAAAGGACACCAAAAGCTTTAGATGGATGTGACAAATGGTAAACCTGAAATCGTACCTTCTTGGTGGTGACATTTTGCCAGGTAACCGATAGTCCTTAACCAGGGATGCAGGTGGCTTTCTCTGAGGAGTCAGCCATCAGATCACCAACACTGCACCCATCCCAAGGCAGTCCGAAGTTTTCTTTGTTCCCTTTGTTTATTTTCATCATTTAATCTTCTTCCAGTCCAAACAACTGATCCTCATAAATAAGAATGTCTCACTGTCACATGAAGCACAGCAGACTAAAAGGACACATCTGCTAATATGAGCTTTTTTTTCCATGTTTCCTACTGAGGAAAGGAAACTGTTTTATGCTGGACTCCTAACGACACAGCTGTGTTCAAGCTGAATGACAATTCGATAGCAATCATTATACTAGTCTCTAAAAGATGGCAAACTATTCGTGGATACCACCTGTTTTCTTCCCAAGGAATGAGTCAAAAAACTTCTGTGATATGTAAATTTTATTTGCAAAAGAAAAGGAAACATCACAATCCCACACATTTGGGAAAAAAAAAAAAACTATGAGAGGCATATGGTCTTAGTCAAAGGTAAGGAATGGTTAACCATTATTCAATCTGAGCAATAGGTCTCAAGGATTATGTGTATGTCTGGCATGTTGTAGGGGTTAACCATTAACCAACTAGCTCACAAGGTCCCCTCCTTACCAATCCTTCCCAGCCTTCTGAGTCTGCCAGCCTGAAAGGCAGAAATGCCTCCAAATTCCTACAGATAGGATTAATCCTACATCAATACTCTACCGACAGAAGGCAAGAAGACCTCAACATATATGCCTTTGTTCAATTCAACCTGTTCAATTCACCCTGGATTATTAAATACTAGAATGAAATTTTCAAGTGATACATAAAATACCTTTTAATCTAGAAACTACAAATTAGCTGTCACCAAGTTAAATTTACTCTTCTCTAGTATTTGGAGAGTTTAGCTATCACTGGTTCATTTCATACCAGATTGGTTCAACCAATTTTGTTTTGTTTCGGTCAGTACCAACTACAGGAATACCTAACAGAAATTACAGATTCATTTCCAGACCACTGCAATAAAATGAGTACCACAATAAAGCAAGTCACACATATTTTTTGGATTCCCAGTGTATATAAAAGTTACATATACACCACACTGTAGTCCATTAAGTATGCAATACCATCATATCTGAAAAAAAGTGTACATACCTTAATTAAAAAATATTTTATTAAGCTGGTGGTGGCAGCAACAGAGCAAGACCTCAACCTCATCTCAGCAGAAAAAAAAATTATCTTATTGCTAAAAATGCTAATGGTCATCTGAGACTTCAGTGAGTCATAATCTTTTTGGGTGGTGGGTCTTTCCCACAATGTTGATGGCCACTGACTGATGAGGGTGGTGGCTGCTGGAGGTTAGGGTAGTGAAGGAAATTTCTTAAGACAACCAAGTTTGCTGCATCAACTGAGGATTTCTCTGTAGCATGCCATGCTGGATTTCAGCCTTTTATCCACACTAGAACTTCTTCCAGAATTGGAGCTAATCCTCTCATACACCCTGCGGCTGCTTTATCAACTAAGTTCATACACTATTCCAAATGCATTGTCATTTCAACAATGTTCACAGCATCTTCCCCAATAGAGTCATTCCAAGAAACTACTTTATTTTCTCATCCATAAGCTATTCCTCATCCCTTCATGTTTTATAGTGAGATTGCAGCAATTCAGTGCCATCTTCAGACTAGTTCTAATTTTAGTTCTCACCCTATTTCCACCAAATATCCAATGATGTTTTGTTTGTTTGTGTGAGGCTCTTGAGACAGTCTCACTCTGCCACCCTGGGTAGAGTACTGTGGTGTCATAGCTCACAGCAACCGCAAACTCTTGGGCTTAAGCAACTCTCAGCTTCCCAGGTAGTTGGGACTGCACAACACCCAGCTAGTTTTCCTATGTTTAGTAGAGACAGGGTCTCCCTCTTGCTCAGGCTGGTCTCCAATTCTAGAGCTCAAGGACTCCACCCATCTCAGCCGCCTGGAGTGCTAGATTTACAAGCATGAGCCACCAAATTCTGCTTTCACTGAAGTTTTGAAACCCTCAAAGTTATTCGTGAGGGCTGGAATCAATGTCTTTCAAACACCTGTTAATGTTGCTACTTTTACCTCCTCCTATGAATCACGAATAACAGATATTGCTAATAGCATCTAGGATGATGAATCCTTTCCAGAATGTTTTCAACCAACTCTGCCCCAATTCTTCAGATTCTGTGACAGTTAAACCTTATCATGCCATATCAAAGCCTTTAAAAATTTCTTAAATTAAGACTTTAAAGTCAAAATTACTCCTTAATCTATGGGTTGCAGAATGGATGTTATAGTAGCAGGCATGAAAACAACATTCATCTCCTTCTACATCTCCATCAGAGCTCTTGGGTGGGCAGGTGCATTATCAATGAGCAGTCATATTTTGAAAGGAATCTTTTCCTGAGCAGTAGGGTTGAACAGAGGGCTTACCAAATTCAGTAAACCATCCAGGAGCATCTAAGCACAACTCGTAGCTGGCTATGAATGCTTATCTGTGGTGCCACATATCACAGAAATTATTATGCACAGACTTTTTTTTGCTCATCAGTTTTCATTAGTGTTTGTGTGTTTAACATGTAGTCCAAGACAACTCTTAGATAACCATTCGTAGCCAACCATGGGGCACAGGTGAACTTCCTGTGTACCTCATCTAGGTTTCATTGTTCCATTTCTAGAGCACAGGCAGAGCAGATTTAGTATAACTCTTAACAGAGCTGGGATTTTCAGAAGGGTCAACGAGCACTGACTTTCACTCAGAGTCACCAGGTGCATTAGCCACTAACAAGAGTCAACCCATCCTTTGATGCTTTGAAGCCAGGCACTGACTTCTCCTCTCTAGTTATGAAAGTCCTTGGTGGCATCTTCTTCCAACAGGAAGTTGTTTCATCTCCATTTAAAATCTGTTGTGTAGTGTAGCCACCTTCAGTGACCTTAGCTAGATCTTCTGGATAACTCGCTACAGCTTCTCTAGTAGCACCTGCTGCTTCACTTTGTATTTCTGCATGTTATGAAAAATTTCTTTCCTTAACTCTCATAAAATGACTTTTGCCAGCTTCCAACTTTTCTTCTGCAGCATCCTCACCTCTCAGCGCCTTCATAGAGTTGAAAAGAGGTGTAGCCATGCTCTGGATTAGGCTTTGGTTGAAGGAAATGCTGGGGCTGGTTTGATCTAACCAGACCATTCAAACTTTCTCCCTATCAGCAATAAGGCTGTTTCACTGCTTACCATTCTTGTGTTCAGTGAAGTAACACCTGGTTTCCTGTGAGACCTTTTTCCTGGTCGTCACAACTTGGTTAACTGTACAGCATAGAGGCCTAGCTTTTGGACTGGCTCAGTTTCCTCTCTAAGCTTAATCATTTCTAGGTTTTGATTTAAAATGAGAGATGCACAACTGTCTGTTCACTTGAACACGTAGAGCCAATGTAGGATTATCAATGGGCCTAATTTCAATATTGTTGTGTCTCGGGGAACAGGGAGGCCTGAGGAGAGAGCAACAGACTTGCTCAATGCAGGGCTGCCACAACCCTTCCAATTGTAACAACAAAAAAAAGCAATATCTGCAGAGTGCAATAAAGTGAGGCATGCCTTTAATGACAGACTGAAGAAATGTAAAATATAAATGAAAGATCACTTATTTACTGTTCCTACATGGCCACTTTATTTTTTCAATCCTTTCTAAATACACGACACTCTTCCACTATCAGATGGTTCAGCTTCTGGAATAAAAGCGCAGTCATTCACCTCACTGGTCCTCTATAACCTCACCCCAAAAAGTTTAATCAGATTTCACAGAAAAGTCCAGTCAGGGTGTAAAGTGACCTCTCTACGCTGGATGACTAGCTAGGCACCTTTGGAATGTGTTCACATTTGGAAAGTCTAAATCTTGGCCAGCACAGAACAGGTCCCCTGCAAATATATGCTTTACTCTCCAAGTAGTTAAAGCCAGAGGACAGAATTCCCAGCCTTAGTTTCTGACTCTTCAATGGCCACTCACCCACTAGCCCATAGATCAGTGTTTTTCGACCTTTTTTATCTCATGGCACATTCCAACCTATAGTTAAACTTCCATGGCACACTTAAATTATGTTAATAAAAAAAAAAAGAATATACTTGCTGTGCATCAAACTTCTTCTGAAAATAATTTAATGATCTTAATTAATTGATTAACAATTAGTTGATTTTCAAGACACACCTAAGATCCTCTCCAGGCACACCAGCATGCCATAGCACACCAGATGAAAATCACTGCAATAAGAGCCAACTGCAATGGCTCACACCTGTAGTCCCAGCACTCTGGGAGGCCGAAGCAGGTGGATTGCCTGAGCTTATGAGTTCAAGACCAGCCTGAGCAAGAGTGAGACCTTGTCTCTACAAATAACTGGGTGTTGTGGCAGATGCCTATAGTCCCAGGTACTTGGGAGGCTGAGGCAAGAGAATTGCTTAATCCCAAGAGTTTAAAGTTGCTGTGAGCTGTAATGCCATAGCACTCTACTGGGAGGGTGACACACTGAAACTCTGCTTAAAAGAAAAGAGAAAAGAAAAAAATGAAAATCACTGGCATGGATGGATGATTTGAGGGAAGATTTTTCAAAATTTCCAAAAGGGTTGAGCATAATCATGTATGACCCGGAAAGTATGAACCAGTGGTTTTACAAGCAAAAAGACACCAGGGAATTTATTAAAATGCAGAATCCAAGGCTATTCCACTAGAGAGCCTGATTTGCCAAGTCTGGGGTTTCTTGAATGAACTTTAGCTTTAATATGCTCCCAAGCAGGTGAGGCTGACTCGGGCAGTCCCCAGACTACTCAGAATGATGCTGATGGGTCCCGAATCCTCCATCATCAGAACAAGGCTTCACCCATCATCTTACCTCGAGCCACTTTGTGAAAGGTCCCATATTTAAGGCTCCCAAAGAGACTTGCTACAGGCCCTCTAGACCCTCCTTTTTAGAAGAGGACTGAAAACCATGGAGAGGATTGAGCAAAGCAGAGGATCTAAGAGACTCCAAACCTGGCATGTATCAGAGCAGGCACTGGAGGCGTCAGTAAGTCACATACTAACCAGAAGCTTCCTTAACTCTGTCTGGTCTCTGGGCAGCTGCCCTCCTCCAGTCAACAATAAACAAGCGTCCTACTCTCTCCATCGGCCACAATCATGACTCAACAGGACTAAGAGCAAAAAAAGGAACTCTTCCTCTGACAATGTCTTCTAACTTTATCAAATGGCAACACGGCCATCTCTTTGATGCCTTTTGACCAACCACCCATAATTCAGCAGGAAGATTCCCCCATAAGCAGAAGACCATGACAAATTTACACACTAAGTCAATTCATTTTTAAGAACTAAGTCTAGCATGCTCATTGCATTTTTAATCCTATACAAGAGATGTTCTTTTTCATTTCCTTGCCCCAAAAATGCCTTGCTATATCACTGCCTTTGGGGAAAGTTACATTTGGCAAAAGATAGCTTTCCCAGCCAAACTGCACTTAGGCTGATATTCTCACTTAGGCTTCCTTCTACATCTGATAAAGAACTTTGTACCCAACTTTTCAAAGAATCTCTTAACACCTGAGTATAATTTCTAAACTCCTCCTTCCAAAAACATCCAAGCGTGAAGTACACTTTCACTCCATCCCAGAGGAGCTACCTTCACCCCCACCTCCACAACACCCCACCACCACAAGAAAACCTCCTCATGCTGTCCTGTGCATATGTGACAGGCCAATCACAACCTGGGCACAAGTCATTTGCTCCTCCAGTTTCTTCACCTTCCTTCTCTCCAAGAAGAAGCTACAGTACTGAAGGGGTAGGAATAATTTCCATACAGTGTTCTTAGTTTTGTTTTTGTTTTAAGGCTGACAGTGTAAGAGGCCGAGGTAACACATACAAACTGAAAAATAACTTAACAGCTCTTCAGACTCTCCTTTGCAAGGACAGCAGTGACCAACAAAATACACTGCTGTCCCCCACTGGAATATGTTCACTATGAAACGTATGCCAAGCAGATACTACATTTGCCAGAAAGCTAGCATTCCCACAAAACAGATGGTTTATTAAGATATGTTGACTTTCCTGCTGGACATCATTCTTGCCAGATTAGCACCCAGGCAAAACAAACACAAAATGAGGTTTGGGTAATGTGTGTTTGATGTTACCTACTACTAAAAGCTTACCCGGGCAATATGTATTACAACTAGGACTGTAAATATTTATTTTCCTTGGGAACAGATTCAAAGGAAGGAGAAAGGCAGTTTATGTTTGAAAACACTGGATTAATTTTGATACAAGAAAAAACCTCAGACAGGCAGGTACTAAGCATCCCATCTAGGAAAATTCTGATCTTTCCAAATAGAAAAGGCCCACACATTCCTTTGTCACTAGCATTTTACAGGCAACTCTCATTTCCCACCCCAAGCACCAGCCATACTGGATTCCTCCGGGTTTCTTAAACATGCCTTGAACTTTAAGGCATCTGCTCTCTCATAGCTGGTGTTCCCTCTCTCCTCCTGGAGACATTCTTTCTCATCTGCCCACCAAACATGTCCTATCCATCCTTCCTCTGCTCAACTCCATCCTCCTCTGCTAAGGTTGTCTCCTGCCATCCAGGCAAATGTAATCAGTCCCACTTCTAAGTCTTCACGATATTGTGTTAGTATCATTCACAGAGCAAACATCAACACTGCATGTCTGCCTCCTTCTGTTTCAATGGCACAGCCACCTCTGTTTTTTCTGTAAAAGCACGGTAGGTGCACTATAAAATTTTCCTCCTCAGTGAACTTTATGTAAATCTTACAAAATGCATACTAATGTCTCCCCTTCTGAAATAATTATTGCACCAAAATTTAAGGAACATACATGGAGAAAGGAGAATCCTTCCTCAAGTACATTTCTGGCTCCCCGACCAGCTACGTGAAGATTAGTTAAAAGCAAAGTTCATGGTGTATGTAAAGCTCGAGGAGGCAGTGCTAGGTCAGCTCACCAAACTAAATGAAGGTGGCATTAAAGCACAGCTGAAGGAAAGGTGGTCTTAGAATGCTTTCTACTCACCTAAAATATGATTCCAGCACATCCAAACCTAGTGAGGGTACATTCAAAGATGACCCTTTTTAGGACAGAATAAGTTATATCCCCAGAATGGCAATACAGTAGAACCTCTGTAAGTTGACCACTCAAGGGGCTGCAACAAACTGGTCAACACACAGAGGTGGTCAAGGTCGGGAGGAGGTCAAGTATGGAGGTTCTACTGTATTTTATTCCACATCTCCATTCATTGTGGTTATTAAGCATATTAAATACACTATATTACACAAACTGTTCCAAATATGAGCTCTTTTGTCTTAAACAGTATTATTCTCAGTCACCCACTGTGTCATGGTTGATGATACATCTCACAAAGAATGAAAACAGTAGATAATGACCAAGTGATTTATCCACACAAAGGATGAGTCTTCAAAAATGAATTTCCTGTGGGATCTCTTGAGCCCAAGGATTGACCCCATCCAAAACCCCACTGGACAGATGTGTCAGCGGGTCCAAGTGGGACAGAATAAGGGAGGGGCATAGTTACTCTATTCGTGCTACCTCTAAATATGACAGCTATCCATTTTAGGTAGAGTTTTATTCAGCTAAACTAAAACAAAAGAGAGGTAAAATTAAAAAGCTACTCTACGAGTCTATACATTAAACAGCAAAATAAAATAAATGGTAGCCTGAGAAAAAATGTCTTAAGAATACCTGCCCTTGTGTTCTGTTTTATATTTCAAATATGTTGATTTAAAACTATTTCCCTAGACAGACTGATCATTTTCCTTTAAAACAAAAATATCCCTCAAGAATCAAGAGGGAGGCATGTTCCTATCCCAGCATCAATCATGTTCTGTAGCAAAGCCCTCAGTACTCTCAAAATGACCTGACTGGGAGTCTGTGCCTGTATCCCCAACCCCAACTGGGAGCATCTCGTTCATTTTCTCACTGCTTGCTGATCCATAATAAAGTGAAGTTACTTCCTAAGATACACTGATTTACTCCAGGGACAGTTCCGGCTACTAAAGCACTCTTACTTGTATCGTAAGCTAACACTACATTATTCTTAGGCACTGACGAAACTAAACCAATCCCGCTGAGACTTCTGCGAGGTGACTGCGATAACTGCTTGTATCAATTGTATTTCTAGTAACGTATTACATGAACGTTCTTTCAAATTAATCTGGATTATAATCTTTTATTCAGAATATTAACAGCAGAGGCAGCAGGTACGAACTAAACTTCCATCTGCCCATCGTTAGGTGTAGATCCAATGAGAAGACAACAGCCACGTGGGTAGGAAGGCAGGCCTGGATGACCAGGACTTCAGAGCTTGCTGTGTCCTCCTCCTGGCCTTCTGGGGAGGAAAAGTTATGGACTTCTGATCTAGAGGTGCCATCCTCCTTCCTTCCTTTTGATTCTCTGCAAACTACATCTAGGAACAATGAAAATAACAAGACAGAGGTGGTTTTAGAATGCTTTTGCTTTAAATCAGATGGTGGTAAACAATGAAATCAAGTCATCAACTCCAGCACACCAGAGAATGGAGATAACGCTAGGAATGATAAAAGGCTAAAGAAAAGAGAAGGATTTTCAGCAGGACAGAATTCAGATGCTTCAGATGCCTGGAACCTACAAGAAAATGTCAAGTATTAATAGTTTAGCAGCAGGTGGGAAGAGAATGGACCTAATAACATTCCTTGTCAAATCCACCCACGACCACCGCACCAATGATCATCCTTTCACAGAGAGGCGCAGGCCCAATGCAATCTACAGGCCCCTTCCAGCTCCCACTTTTACTGTTCTGCATGCCTCATATACTTTCCTTCTTCACTTTGACTTGTTGAGTTTATTGGGATCAGTCTTGTGATTAAGTGCGTTGTAAAGAAATACAAAACATTTCACCAGTTCACTCAAATGTTTTACTGCCCTACCCCCTGCTTGGAGGTTACACACAGAGCTGATGAAAAGAATGTCACAAGCATTCTTTTCTACCCACCTGGACTAAATGGTTATTTACCCCAGGCTAGTATCTCTTTAACTGGGCTAAAATTAGCCTTTCTCCTTTTTGAAACACAAGGGTAAATAAAACTGATTCACATGGCTGCCAGGTCCACATGTCATTTCACAGAAGGAATTTCAAGGAAAGAGAGTCATCTGTTTTCCTAAAGCAGAAAATGAAATTGATCTTTGGAAATGACAGTGTTGGGGGGAGAAAAAAGGCAGCTCCATGTAATTAAAACAAAAGCATGTTTTGTTGAAAAGGCATGAATCAGTGAAAGGGCCATGCACATGGCATGTTAATAGCACAAATAAAAAGACCTCTCCTATAAATGCATACACATGTATGTTGTTTTCATAAAGTATTTGACAGTCACTTAGTGGCAGAAAGGACTTCTTAGCTGCCAACTCTAGCCCAGGTAAAGAAAAGAACTTTCTGATATAATTAAACAAATAAAACAGCAGATCCCTATCTTAGGAGAAAACGATGGATAAATGCTAAGCTGATGACAGTATAAACAAACAAACAAGAACAAGCAAGAAATGTTCAATAATGAAAACTACTGCCAGGCACAGTGGCTCATGCCTGTAATCCTAGCACTTTGGGAGGCCAAGGCTGGTGGTAGATTACTTGAGCTCAGGAGTTCAAAACCAGCCTGAGCAAGATCAAGACCCCATCTCTACTAAAAATAGAGAAAACGAGCCAGGCGTCATGGCATATGCCTGTAGTCTCAACTCCTGGGGAGGCTGAGGCCAGAGATTGTTTGAGCCCAAAAGTTTAAGGTTGCTATGAGCTATGATGCCACAGCACTCTACCCAGGGCAACATAGTGAGACTCTATCTCAAAAATAAATAAATAGGCTCAGTGCCTATTGCTCAGTAGTTAGGGCACCAGCCATATACACTGGGTCTGGCAGGTTCAAACCTGGCCCGGGCCTGCTAAAACAAAAACAACAACAAATAGCCAGGCATTGTGGAGGGCACCTGTAGTCCCAGCTACTGGGGAGGCTGATGCTTGAGAATTGCTTAAACCCAAGAATTTGAGGTTGCTGTGAGCAGTGACGCCACAACACACTACCAAGGGCAACACAGTGAGACTCTGCCTCAAATAATAATATCATCATCATCATCATCAAATGAAAACTTCTAAAAAAGAAAAACTACTAATGGTAGGAAAATAAGCAGTTAGGAAAAGCATGGGCAAGAGTTTGAGGTTTCTGCGAGCTGTGTTGCCACAGGACTCTACTCAGGGCAACAGCTTGAAACTGTCTCAAAAAAGGGGGGGACATGGAATGGGAAATAGTATGTATGTATTAAAGTACTACAAACAAAAAGGAAAAGAATGGCAATTTGTATCAATAAGAACTGAATGAATAAAAAGATTTTGGGTTAAATTAAAATCAAAATAGTTAAAAGTAGAAAGTAAGCAACATAAAAGTGTGCTTTCAAAACAATTTGAAAGGACTCAAAATACAACAGGATCAAAGGAAAGACAACACATGGATGTGTGAGACCCATGTTTTCAAACCACGCTTCTCTCCTGCAGCTCTTGACACATCAGCTGTGGCCCCCTGTTTGGAAACCCTTCTCCCACTTCCCGTTCTCTCTTTTCTTTCCTGTCGATCAAGTCCTGCTCTCTAGAATGGAGATTTTTTTTTTTCCAGCCCAGAATGTGAAACACTCAAATGTCTTAAATTATTTCAAAATAAATTATGAAACTCTCAAAACAAATCAATGTAGTAGGTGTATGTTATAAAGGAAATCAGCCACAGAGGATGTCAGGAAACCTAAAACCCGGCAGATGATGTTGTAATACCCAAAAGGACACAAATCGCAGCTCAGGGAATGCCAAAGAGTCACATATGGAACACAGGGCCACCCAACAAAGTCAGCCCCAGGAAGCAGTGAATGGGGAAGACTGGCAGATGCGGAAAACTCGAAGACTCTCCCAGTAGTGTGACAGAATATCAAAAAGCAGCGCAGGTACAACAGAGTATCCATCTTTTCCCAGTACAGAAAAACTGCTAAATTCAACTGATTCTCTCAGCCCAGTGACGTCCACCCTCTGACAGGGCAACATCTGCCTAAAATGACCTCAACAACTGTGGTGAACCACTGAAAATAGAACCCAACAAAATTAATATTCATGTAAACAAATGCAAAAACAAGCATTGTATACCGCACAGCCCCATTTTCATGGGAAGGGTCAGAGTATAAAATGAACTATCCCTGCAAAACAAAAGTTTGAATTTAATATTTAAATTTGCTGCTGCTTGAGTCTTTCCTTGGACAAAAATAAATCGGGCAAATACTGTTTTCTTCTGAGAAGAGTAACAGCACAGAGGTTTCTCTCTCTGTTCTGTCCACAAATTCAACCAAGGAGTTAAAACAAAGGGTTTTAGAATTAGTAAATTTTCAGAGAGTTAAGGAGCTGGGAATGTGAGGAATCATATTTCCCTACATCACCCAGCTCAGGTTGAAGACAAGGAAACTGAGTCATGACAGGCTGACTAACTCACTTAAAACCAAAATAGCTAATTAGTGGCAGACACAGGACTCGGGTTTCTGAAATTCCACAAGCGGGCACTTTCCACTAGACCACATGGGTGATCGTGGGGGATGGTTGGAGGGTTTGCAAAAATCTGAAATGCGCTTGGCCCATTACACATCTGCACAGAGGGGTTTCATCTTACATGGCCTAAGGGACTCTCATGGAACAAGCTAGAGTCATTTCTAAAGGTGCCTGGGTAGATTTTGTAGACACTGAAGCGATTGGAATTAAGCTGGAATTAGAGTGTACACATACCAACAGTAATTCAAACACTATTCCAAAAGTTGCTATTCAATTTTCTAAAGGTGAGATAATAGTTTACGGAAAAATATCATTCGAATGCATTCAATCACAAGTAAAATACATACTATAAGGAGACTGCCTTTAGAATTGGTTAAGTGAGGACTCAAGGTCCCCAGACAGCTAAAAGAAAAAAAAGAGAGGAAGAAAAAAGAAGGAGAGGGAGGACATGCTTTTGGAGGAAAAACAGCCGTTCCTACAACACTACAGCCAGAAACAAAACATAGCAATGAAAGGAAACCAAAATTACACCCAAGGATTGACTGGCCCAAACACAAAAGAGAAGAAGGGGCATTCTGATTGGCAAAGCATTTGAAAATCCAGGTTTTGTTTGTTATATTTATTGTTTTGTTTTAAGTCTGAGATGTATTAAAGAAATGATAGGAGACAGAAAGGGGGAAAAATCAGAGGACAAGAAAGAAAGTAGTGAGAAGTGGTGAAGAGAGCAGGTGACATAAGCAGAAAACAGCAAAAAAGCCTTCAGCAGCTAAGTTCTGGTCAAGACAGAAATTCAGACCAGCTGTTATAGGATAGCTAGGAAGTTCCATCTTGGTAAAGACAGAGGTTTCTATCCAACATTTTGAGTCTGATCTTTCACCTTGCCTATTTTAAGAACTTGATCTTATGAGGTCAACCAGGAGTGACCAACAATAACTTAGAAACTTTTTCTTTTTTTTTTGACGCAGAGTCTCACTATGTCACCCTCAGTACAGTACTATGACGTCACAGCTCACAGCAACCTCAAACTCTTGGGTTTAAGCAATTCTCTTGCCTCAGCCTCCTAAATAGCTGGGACTACAGGTGCCCACCACAATGCCTGGCTACCTTTTTTTTGTTGCAGTTGTCACTGTTGTTTAGCAGGCCTGGGGCCAAGTTTGAACCCTCCAGCCCTAGTGTATGTG
>CAUYRH010168923.1:0-82755 GCA_963574655.1 Perodicticus potto
ATTTTTTTTTTTGAGGTGAAAGTTAAGTTTTTGTGTGAGTAGTACTATTATACCTATCTTGAGTGTCTTGCTTGTACTGTATCACATCATACCTTTGTTTAATTCTTAATAAACTGTTCACTTGTTAAAAAAAAAAAAAACATGGAAGCTAAATAACCTCATGCTGAATGATAGATGGGTCATAGATGAGATTAACAAAGAAATTACCAAATTTTTGGAACAAAACAACAATGAAGACATGAATTAGCAGAACCTCTGGGCTACTGCAAAGGCAGTCCTAAGAGGGAAATTCATAGCACTGTAAGCCTTCCTCAAGAGAATGGAAAGAGAGAAGTTAACAACTTAATGGGACATCTCAAGCAACTGGAAAAGGAAGAATATTCCGATCCCAAACCCAGCAGAAGAAAAGAAATAACCAAAAGCAGAGCAGAATTAAATGAAATTGAAAACAAAAGAATTATAGAACAGATCAATAAATCAAAAAGTTGGTTTTTGAAAAGGTTAATAAAATAGATAAACCTTTAGCTAACCTAACCAGGAAAAAAAGAGTAAAATCTCTAATTTCATCAATTAGAAATGATAAAGATGAAATAACAACAGATTCCTCAGAAATTCAAAAAATCCTTAATGAATATTACAAGAAACTTTATTTTCAGAAAAATGAAAATCTGAAGGAAATTGAACAATACTTGGAAGCACGCCACTTTCCAAGACTCAGCCAGAATGAAGTGGAAATGTTGAACAGGCCTCTATCAAGTTCTGAAATAGCATCAACTATACAAAATCTCCCTAAAAAGAAAAGCCTGGAACCAGATTGCTTCACGATAGAATTCTACCAAACCTTTAAAGAGGAACTAGTACCTATATTACACAACCTTTTCCAAAATATAGAAAAAGAAGGAATACTTGCAGAATACAAATGTCTTCATACAATAACTAAGAAAATGCCATGAGGGCTATGTTGAGCAGTTTGATGAAAACATTTCAAATTGTATATGAAACCAGCACATTGTGCCCCTTGATTGCACTAGTGTATGCAGCTATGATTTAATAAAAAAAAAAAAAAGAACATTAAAGTGATAGAATATGCAGGAAAACTTAACTTGGAATGTGTAAGATTTATATGATAAAGACCTTAAAACATTAATAAGGCACATCAAAGACAACCTGAATATAAATGAAGTTATACTTTCTACTTGATAAAAATAGTATGCTAAAGACATAAATGGTTGCTACATTAACCTCCACATTTAAAGGCATACTCATAAAAAAAAAAAAAAATCACCAGGGTTTTTAGAACAATATATATTGATTCTGAAATTCACATGAAAATTAAAATAAATGCAAATTTTAAAACTATTGAAGTAGGAATTACTAACAAATAGTAATACAAATATATGTGTGTATATGTACATACATTACATCTAATTAAGGTTAATTTTAATATATATGTACATACACACACACACATATATATACACATTATATACAAACACTATAATAATTGAAATTCTTTATTACCAGTCAAAAATATATAAAGAAGTCAATGGCACCAGGGGGAACTAAGGAAATACATAGAAGCTTTCAGTACATAATCAAGAGAGCATTTCAAATCAGTGAGAAAAATTGGATTATGAAATAAATAATTAACGTGGGACAACTGAGTAGTCCTCTCGAGGAGGTAAAATCATTATTGTGGCAAACATTACCACATTAATCTTTGGTTCTCCTTTCTTCCTTAGACATACTAGAGCCTAAATTTCCCAGTGCCCTTGCAATTGGGTTGCCCTATGAGACTCGATATGATCGTGGACAATGGGACATGAGCAGAAGGGACGTGTGTCACTTCCAGGCTGCGTCACTGAAAGCCCCTTTTGAATTTCCTGCCATACCCTTCTTGTTGCAATGGCAGAGCCCATGATAGAAATAGCCTCAATCACTGAGGAATATTTTCTGCATTTCTATCTCATAACATTTTTCAGCCCTTCAGCAGACTGAGCAAGGGATAAATTGTCAGTGTGTTATTCCATTGACACCTGAAGGTTGTTTGTTTTCATGGACTACCTTACCCTATCCTGACTAACAGAGATTCTTTTGTCACTATTACAGAATAAAGTTCAGGCTCAGAGCCCGTAGCACAGTGGTTACGGCGCCAGCCACAAGCACCGATGCAGGGAGTTTCGAGCCCAGCCTGGGCCAGCTAAAACAACAATGACAACTGTAGCAAAATAGCCAGGCATTTTGGCAGGTGCTTGTAGTCCCAGCTACTTGGGAGGCAGAGGCAAGAGAATCACTTAAACCAAGAGTCTGAAGTTGCTGTGAGCTGTGATCCCACAGCACTCTCCCAAGGGTGACAAAATGAAACTCTGTCTCAAAAAAAAGAAAAAATAATGAATCAGGTTCAGATGATTCAAAGGTATAACCATAAAAGTTAAAACCATGAAAACACTGAAAGAAGACTAAAAAGGTGTTTTGTTTTGTTTTGTTTTGTTTCTTAAGAATAAACAGATCTTCTAAGAAGCACTCTAAGTTGGAAACACAAGAAGAAAAAGATTCACAAATTTGGCCACAAAACATAATTCTGAAAATAAAAAATTCTATAGGGTCAAATTGAAATGAAAGTCTGGAAATAATGATTCTAGTACATGACAGACAACTCCGTACACCAAATATCTTTGAAAGCAAATGGAATACGTAAACAACACTTGTTGGAAAATGGGCAGAGGCATTGGTTTGAAATACAAAAAGCACATGAGAAAAGGTTCTTTCCTAGTCACCATTGAAGAAATACAAATTTAAATGATAAAGATCTACCAGGTTTTCACCCTTCCCTTTTAAAAGCAAATATGGTGTTGGTAAGACTATGAGGAAACAAGTAATCTCCATCCTTGTTGGCTGAAGTGTTATTATTGATGTGACCTCTTTGTTGAGTGATTTGGCAATATGTTTCATAATTTGAAAGGTGCATACATTTGGATCCAGCAATTTCACTCAGAAGAAATTCAAATATACCCATTATTCCCAAAGATATATTTAATAAACATACACTGAAGTATTTTTAGGAGGAGCAAAAACAGCCTAGTAAGAAGTAAGTTGGTACATTAATTATAGCATTAGATATGTGTGCACTGATCAGGCATAATTTCTGAGACACATTGCTAAGTTTAAATAACATTTGATAGTATGTCATCATATACGGATTTTCTAGGAAATAAAAACAGGAAACTACAGTACAATTCAATTTTGCCTCTGGGGAAGTAACAGAAGAAATGGGGGTGGAGGTGATACTTTTTAATGATAATCTCTAGCAGTGAGAATTGTTTTTTCTGACACATAGTAGATATACAAATTACTTATTAAAAATAAAAACAATACAAGTGCATTAAGCCAGACTAATTCCAGTGCTACCCAAGGAATTGGTAGCTAATATTCTGTTATAATTTGCACGTCCTAGAGGTTATCTATGGTGAGCCTGGTTACGTGCCTGGTAATCACTGTGAAGAAATATTCTGACGATTTCTGCTCATGACATTCATTGAAAGGAAAACTTACTCAACTTAGAACATCTTTCTAACAGGAAGTAAAACTGACAGCTCTCACCCCCCTCAGATAAAATCCAATCAGGAAATGTGACATTTTTCACCCACATAGTGCAGCGATGGCACTTCCCTGCGGCACCCAGGCAGTTGAGAATGTCAGAGAACTTCTGACATTATGCAATATTTCCATTATATAAAATTGATAGACTTAAAAAGCGCAGGGCAGATGCAGCAGTAATCTGCTCCCACATGCTTGATGGCTATTTAAAGGGCCTGTCAACATGAATAATGCACAGGAGTTATTTTTACATAAAATGCACTCAGAAATTTTAGAATGAACAACTTCATGATGGCACAGATTTCCAAAAGTGCAATTTATCAGACACAGTAACTGTTCAAGTGTTCTTTTCCTATTTTTGTTTCCCAGACTTTGTGATTATATCTATAAGATAATGTCAATTCTTTAATTAGCAATTGTTTCATTTGTCATTTATTTGAAAAAATAAAATGAGGAAAATTATTTTTTTAAGACTAGAAAATTAATTAGGTAGCTATACAAAATATATGAAATGAATAAATAGTTTTTTCCGTGAGGGGTGGCTGTTAGGGGGAAGGAGAGATGAGTATTAAGAGGAAAATTTAATAGATGTAATAGGTTGATAACACATAACTTCTAATTATTTTTTGTTATTCCCAAATAAGAATCCACTGTTCTTTCATAGAATTTGAATTTAAAATATCACCATTGGCATTAGCAGACAAACTGAACAATGAAACAATAAATAATACAGAACAAGACCCATGTATATATGAGAACATTGTGTATGAAAAAGGGCGTATCTAACACTTTTTAATAGGTAGCACAAAAGACAATTTATTAAATAAATGTATTAGCATAACTGGTTAGCATACGAAAACAGATTCAATTGGATTTTTAAATAAATGGTACTGAAACAACTAAAAAACAAATTGGGGAAAAAGACAGACTTTAAAAAATAGTGTGGGGAAAAGAAAATAGCAAGTTAGAAACATAAAATTGGGTTCATACCTCTCAACAAACAACAGAAAAAAATCCAAGAAGATAGATGATCTAAAAGCAAAAACATGAAAACCTGCTGGAAAAAAGTCTCTGGGTGACTTCCTTTACAGACTAGCTATGGAAAATGGCTTACCGTTTGTGACTCAAAACCCAAAATCAATAAAAGAAAATATTGACAAATAGACTACATAAAAACTTATATTGCAAAAAAGCACAATAAGCAAAATCAAGTGATAAAAAGTGAACTGGGAGAATATTTTTCTACATCTATTATAAAGAACTTACTCTCCTCATGCATGAAGAGCTGCAAAAATTCAAGGAAGAAAAGACCAAACTCTAGATGGAAAAACATATAAAATATGCAAACAAACATTTCTTCTATAGGCTGAATGTTTGTGTCTCCTCAAAATTCACCCGTTGAAGCCTAAGCCCCAGTTTGATGGTATGTGAAGGTGGAGCTTTGGGAAGTAATTAGGACACAAGGGTGGAGCCCTCATGATGGGGTTAGTGCCCTCAGGAGAAAGGACTAGAGAGCTAAGCCTCCCTCTCTTTGTTCTCCACTCTGTGAAGATTCAAAGGGAAGGCAGTCCTCTGCACACCAGGAACACAGCCCTCACCAGGCACTAGATCTGCCAGCACCAAAACTGTGAGAAATGTTTTCGTATTTGTTGTAGCAGCCCAAGCTAAGACACATTCATATTAAAAAACTATACACACACACACACACTTGACTTTAAACATCAGTTTCACAGTAAGAGAAATGAAGTTGAAACTGTATTAATAACATTTTTTACCAAATTGGCAAAAAAAAAAAATAATAATAATCTTTGTATTGAGACTGGACGTGAGGGGATAAAGATTCTCACATATATGGCAGGGAGAGTAAAAAATGATAAAAAGAAAACAAAGCAAAACAAAAAAATTCAGGGAAGGAGATGTTAGCAAAACAATTCTAGTAATTAACCCTGAAACTGGACCTCCGCATACGTAAAGGAAAGTATAATTTTATTCTAATTGCAGCCTTACACATTGTAACAAAGTATTTGAAGCAACCTATATGCTCATCCAGAGAAAAGTGATAGAAAAAACGGTAGTATCTCCATGTAGAAGAGAAGTATGCAGCCATATAAAAAAACGAGAAAGATCCCTGGGGTGACATTAAGTGAAGCAGGCAGACCTATAAAGGGACATATCCAGAATGCAACATTTTGATTAAGAAAGACAAACATTTTATGTATATTTTGAGAAAACTGGCATTCCAAATCACAGGAAAAAGACAGTCTTTTTATTAAATGATATGAGAGGACTGGGTGTGTGTTTCTGTGTGCGTTTCCTTATTGTTGCAAACGGAAACCAGAACTTAAGGAAAAACCAGAGGGTGAGTAGGGCTGGGGTGAAAAGAATATGGATGTGAATGAGGCTTCTCTGAGTATTTACATTTATAGTTTTGGATTTGGAACCATGTGAATAAATATTTTATACTTTTGAAATGTGAAATTAATGAAAAGAGAGAAATTGAATATAAAAAATTGAATTGAAATCAGTGAAATTGAATATAAATACAAATCAATGAATTAAACTGTATGACAAATTGAGAACTCTATAGAAAATAATTTTAATAATTAATCTTGGAGCATATGTTCTTGGTGAGAAATATTCTAATAAAGAAAGAACTGCAAAGAAATGTGGGATTTATCACGAGTGGACTTGTCATTAGCATTGCCGGTATTTTTATTCTAGGACTATGTTATGTAAACTATAACAAAGAAGTAAATACATTAATGCATTAAGGAACCAGAATTGCCACTATGAGAAAGGAGAGAAAATCCAGAAGAACCCTATGGTAATGGATTAAATTGGGTCTATTTGAATTTATAATCCTACTGCAAAGAAATACCACTAAAGAATAATCATGCTAAAGGAAGACAGATATTTGCTTCAGAGTTACTTATAATAGCAAAAATAAAACAAAAGCTATCTAAATCTGCAATAATATCATTCATCTATAAAAAATAAATATTAAAAAACGTGTAGAATCATAACCAGGTCAACAATGCCACATTGGATGAAAAACACTTTGATGAACACAGTTTGATCTTTGGGGGAAATAAACAGACGACTGTGTATATCTGGAATTATTCAAACTCTACGGCAATTTATTTAGTTTACATCTCTTTTCAAAGACATTTTTTATGGTAGCTTTAGATGTTGATAAAAATTAAAGACAGAAATCCCTTTCCATTACTTTCCCCACCTTGTACTTCAACTGTCCTTTATAAAACTTTCCACTTTTGGACAGAGAACTTTTATTAAGGCTGTAATTCAGGACGGGTCCCTAAAATAATTGGTTTTTCTCTTCTCAGTTATACAGCCAAAGGGTTTTTTCAGTGCCAATGATACATAATTTCAGGGTTCCAATGTAGTGTTAGAATTAATAGTGCATGAAATTTTTGCCACATGCAACTAATACCAACTAATGCCATTACAGCAGTATGTTTTGTTAGGATTAAAAGAAATATTTTGAATTGAGCTGGATTCACCACAGCTTGAATTTTTGTCCTCCAGTCAACACCATCACACCTTCTTAATTGGGGCAAAGAAGCCATCAAAAGGGTCAGATGACTCTCTTGAACTTTCCGTTCCCCACTTCTTCTGATTTATTGTCTAACATCTTGTTGGCAGAGAAACAACTTACAAAAGCAAGGCATGGTTCAGCTCGATATATTTTTTGCGTTATAACTTGGCAGTTTTCCAATTTACAATCTTGCCTGGGCCGTGAATATTGGTAAATTAAAAGCAAAACATTGCAGAGACATCATTAAAAAAAGCTTGATGAACTTCCAGACACTAGGAATAATTCTAAGAATTTACTTAAAGAATTTAGAATAATTCTATCTTCTACTTAATTCTACTTAAATAATTCTACTTAACTTCACACAGTTAAATATCAAGGGGAAGCTATTTACAAAGCAGAGAATTGATGTATATGAATTTCCATCTTTTATACCTTAGAATAATAATTTACTTTGTTTTTTTTCTTTCAAAAATGAAAAAAAAAAACTTTCTAGTCACACTTGCATAGTATTTCAAATGCTCAGATCCTTCAAATAAATTATTTGACTTAAGGATTATCAACTCAAACCATGAAATTTTGAGCAGCTAACCATAAAATTAAATATTGAGTCTAGTTTGCTATTTCTTTCCCCACTTATTTTTTAACATACTTTACAAAACTTCTGTCAGCCACTAACTCATGTGAACTATCCCACTCAATCGTCTATTTTTTATTTTAGATATTCTAAAAGCTATTCCTTTTCAAGATTATGTACAGAGAATTTATTTGAAAGCTCTGTTGACTTTAAAACTGTGCAAACATAAAATTTAATTTTCCTTATTTGGCCATCCCACACTCCTTAGTATACATGAAGGATAGAACTAATATTAGAGACAGTAATTTAATTCTATTTAGATTTTTTCTGGGTATTCATATCTGAAAGTAACAGTACATAGACAATGCCTTCTAACAAATCTTAAATCTTTGAACAAAATTGCAAGTAAATGATTAAAGACAAAAAAGCATGTTTCAGAGTCCCATAAAATTAAATAAATTTCTCATTAACTCCCAGTTTGGACAATAAAGACTTACCTCAAAATAATAAAGTTGGTACTTTAGTTTCCCAGATCCTTTGTCTATAACTCAATTCATGAAAGTTCTTTTAACTCTTATTAAATTTACACTAAGGTGCTATAAGAATGAAAGAAAATGTAATTCATGCACCGATACAAAATGATTTATTTATTTAATTTCAACTAGAGATAGTAAAATTTAACACTTAATTAACATTAAATTAAACATTAACATGTATAAAAAGGAAATTTACATTCGAGAAACAATTTTTAATCAGATATTACAAATCTTGAAATCTCTTAGGAAGGAAATGTTTGATGTAAAAATTTAAACATTACCCTACTATATATGAAAAATGAGGAAAGCTTTTTAAAAAATGTTGTAGATACATCATTAAAAGCGAACTTTTTGCCAGATAGTAAGAAGTCTACATAATATAGATGGCAAATGTAAATATCTAAAGAAAAAAAATTGATAATATGGTTGTGGTAACAAAGACAAACTAATTTGTCAAATGATGACACCAACTTTAAGTCTATTAAACATCTGTACAATGACCTAGAGTTTTAAGGATAAGAATGGCTACCACTTAGGGCTTCTCTACCATAAAACACGTGATATGGCCTTTAATCCTTTAACAACCTTGAGAAATAGTTCAGCTTTATTCTATGGATTAGGAAATCAAGACAAGAAGGTGTGAAGCAACTTACCCATGGTCACATGGGTAATATTGGTAGAGTATTTATTTTTCATTTCAAAGTATTACAGGGGTATATACATTTTATTTATATATTTTACATTTGTACATTTGGAGCTGATATTATAAGGGTGCCCTTTACCCAGAATATGTTAGTCTTTTAATCACAGTTGTTTTCCTAGTGACACAGACCACAGTGTCAATTTCAGGGCATTAAATCCAAGTCATATGAACCAGAGAATCCTAAGGCTTCTCTCTCTCTCTTACATACACACACCGAATCAGACAGAATCTAGGGCTTTTAAAAACTGTTGTCCCCAAGTAATTTCTATCCAGTTTCAATCTAAACTCACTTCAAACTTCACTTTGCCTTAAAATCTTTTAAAAAGGCCAAGGAAATCTATCTCAAGAAATAATAATATTGATAGTAGACCCAGAATTCCCCACTAGTGGTATACTTGGCATTAAGTGGGTGTAAATGCCAAACTAGTCTTCAGTAAAGAAATATTTGTGTTGTGAATAATGTGGGAAATGCTGACTACTTTCTATCATAAACCAAGTTCTCATGTTAAAAAACAAAAATAGTGGCTTGGCACCTGTAGCTCAAGCAGCTAAGGCGCAAGCCACATACACCAGAGCTGGCGGGTTCAAATCCAGCCCAAACCTGGAAACAACAATGACAACTACAAACAAAAAATAGCTGGGCATGTGGCGGGCACCTGTAGTCTCAGCTCATTGGGAGGGTGAGGCAAGAGAATCGCTTAAGCCCAGGAGTTGGAGGTTGCTGTGAGCTGTGACACCACGGCACTCTACCCAGGGCGACAGTTTGAGGCTCTGTCTCAAAAAAAAAAAAGAAAAAAAATAGGTGGGATTATGTTAATAAAGTTTAAAATTAAAAACAACCCATGACACAATACAAGTCAAAATTCAACAGTGTATTAACAAGAGATTGCCTAAGAACTTGATCTTCAAACTTTTCCAATTAGGTATTGTCACCATTCTGAGGACAACCTACTCCGGAACTGGTGTTGTAATCCCTACACAGAGCATGATTAATTCCATAATAACCAGGTATAAAAGCACTTTCTAACATGAATACTGTGAGATGCTTATAACAAAGAGGCCCATAGTTTGCAAAGAAAACTGACCCCAATCCATGCCCACCACATCAAAGGCTGTGAGGAATCCTGCAGTAAAGTAATGCCCACATTTCCCAAACTTAAGTGAACAGAGCAAACTTTATCTTACAGCACCTATTAGCATTCTAAGGGACTTACTTGGAGAAACACCAAGTTCTGGTTTTTAAAAAAGTATTTTTGATCCCTGAGAAAAAAATGCAGTGACTGTTCACAGAATTATGCCCATGCATGGCTGAGAGTGATGAGTCTTTTGAGTCTTTTCTCAACCCTGCATCGGTCATAACTAGAATAGGTCATGCTTGGGTAGAAATTTAAAAAATCAAGTAGCATCTGGATGAAAAAGTACCAAAAGGTGCTGGGAACATATGCTAGGTAAGTGAGTCAAATTTTCAGATGTTAGTCCCAAAGATCCTGTCTCACAGTTAAACACCAGCGACCATACTGTTTAATTAGGGTTGTCCATCTCCTCAGAACTTCCATAGACATTAACTTTAGCAGTCTCAGAACTTTACTTCTGCTTAGCAAGGATCTGTCAAATGGCAAGCATTCTACTACTTTATTTTGACTCTGAATTGTCACTTTTTACGTAAGAGAAATGCTACTTCTTTGAGTATGTGAAATTTCAGTTTAGACAGCTAGTGATGTTGACTACATTCGTATTCAGAAATGAAAAACTATAGTCAAAAAATTCTTTCGTCCATGAAATTACCCACCTACTACGTGTCACATGTCACATCCAAAGGCTGTGATGTAGAATTTCACACTTTTTATGGTAAATGGACAGAACTTAAGAATTTTTTAGCCATTTCCCATTAAAAGAGGATAAAGCATGAATTTCCCAGAATATACTGGAATATGCTCTTAAATTCCTTCCACCCTAGGAAGGAACACAGCCGGCATTATTCAGGGAAGCCAAGAGGCTTTCCGGCACCTCTCAGCTGATATGTGCACTGGGATTTGAATCTGGGTCTCTTTGACCCCTCGCCTTGTTATTCCATTTCAAAACAGTGCTTTGGATTTTACTCCAGTGATCATCGCACAGAAAAAGACACCAACATGTTCTTAACTGCAAGTAAATCACCCCAAAATTATTTTGATTATTGAGAAAATCTATTTAACTATTGGCAAATCTAGATAGTTTTCCAAATAAGAACTGTAAGTCTGGGTACAACACCACTGCCATGCTGTGCAAGTTCTCTTGGGGTAGCTGCTTGGCTGCAAAGGTAAATATGCGTGGAGTTCATTTTTCTATGGTTAACATATAAAACTTAGGTAGATTTAAAGAACAGAGGTACAGAAGAATAAATCTCTCAGCATGAAGAGATCTTGGAATTCTACCATAATTAGATAAATTATGTAACGTGGACTTGCTTTTACCTACTATAATACATGACATGAACATCGCTTATACTTATTTACTTAATAAAGTTCATTACTAATGATAACTAAAATGTACATACAATGGATATGACCACTGTATTAAGTTTTACATGCACTTTATCACAGATTCTTGGCCATCGAGTCCAAATTAATATTAGTACATCTCACATCAAGGTTGGCAAATTCGTGTGAGGGATGTACATCATTTAATTCTCACAACTGGACTCGATGACTCCAACCACATGAGATAAACAAGATTATTACCAGAATTCACATGGTGGAAACTCAATTTCAGAGAGGTGACATAACTTGCTGGTGACACAGCTTGCCATTGGCTTGGCTGTCTGACCCAAGAGCTTGTACTCTTAATGACCACACCCTTGTAGGCACTTGAAACGCACAATGACACCTGCTGGGTGCTCTGGGGCACGTTCTTCAGTAAAACCACTTCACAAACACAATCCCACTATAAAGTTCTATCCACTTCAACAATTGTACTGATTATAAAGAAAAAAATCTACTAATACTTATCTATATTTAAAAAATAGTGAAATAATCAGACAGTGCTACTTCTTAAAAAATTAGCAAATAATAAACTTGACTTCATAACATAATGAGGAAATTCTGTTATGGGTTGAATTGCACCTCCCTAAAATTTATAATCATTACCCCCAACACGTTAGAATGTAATGGTATTTAGGGATAGTTCTTTATAGTTAATTAATGTAAAATCAGCTCATTAGGGTTGATCCTAACCCAATATGACTTATTCTATGTTAGAAGAGGAAATTAGGGCATAGGTATAAGTGCAGGTTCAAGATTAAGAAAGAGTAGATTGAAAAGTAGTCCTTTTGATCAGCAAATTTTAGAGAAAAATTCTTAATGCTTTTCTACATTAAATACACATTTTCAAAAAGAAACCATCTATTAAGTAGGGACTCTTTTTAGAATAATGGTTCTGCAACTTGGCTAAACACTAGAATCTCTGGGGAACTTTAAAGATAATATCGACCTTTGAGCGCCACATCAGACATTGTAATCTAACTGATCTGGGTGTGGCCCTCATTCCAAGATTTTAAAAAGCCCCCAAGTGCTCCTTATATCTCCATATGAGAACCCAAGATTCAAAACCCTGGCTTAGAAAGTGGTTCACTCTGTAAAATTAATTCAAGAACTGAAAATCAGATATAGCCACAAGATGGCGTATTATTGCATTTGAAAGAATTACAATTGAGAAATGTTTCCAAAATGCAATTCTGTACCATTGCATGCAGAACAAATTGGATTTAGATTGAAATTGAACCAGATAAAAGCAATGATAAGATGAATTGCAACCTTCTGAAAAGACGGGGTTTAGTTAACTTATGTTTCTAATCTTGTCTTCAACAAGGGGTCCACCCTGTGACACAAAGACAACGCTCTTGGCTGGCATGACCTTTTTCTACAATTAGCCTTTGGCAGAACTGTGTACTCCTCCATACCCTGTCTATAAACCTATTAGGTTCTTTGGAACATTTGGGCAGCAGGGTTATTAAGACAGGTGCTTGTTCATAAAAATAGCATGGAATCTTAATTCAACAACACACATATTCAGTTCACTGTATTTTACACAAGGACATCTATACACACTGAGTCCTGCAGGCATTGGTCAAATGCGCGTATTTACCTATTTAGAGACAAACCAACCTCTTTTAAAATTGGAGAAATTGCACTCACATCCCAGAAAAGACTTAGCATTATCTGTGATTGCTTAAAACAAAAAAGGTAAAAAGCATTTAGCCATAAGAGAAGATGTCCTATACTTTAATGGCAGCTTCAAAAACCTACTCTTGTTCACTACTGAATGGCCAGGAGGGTAAGGAGCAGGTGGAAAAGCCAGAAGAGTTTTAAATGCAAATAACTGCCAAGGGAACCATTCCTTAACCATCCCCTAAGCCCCCGCCAGCATCCTGATATTTCTGCTACCAAATCTCTGACTAGTTATATAAAGGTTTTTGTTTCCAAGGAAACCACTGACATCTATGGAATTTAATGAACATAGAAAAGGAACCATGCCATATAATTTACATCTAAAGATAAATGTGGATGGCTTTCAAAACCATCACACACACACAGAGATCATTTTGCAAATTTTTAGCCCTTTTTGCCCATGCATTAAAGATGTAAATAAACACACATTTATAGAAACATAATGACAAAACAAACAAACTATTGCAACATGTTAGGTAAATTAAGAAACAGCTGGAGCCAAGAATAAGCTGTCAAAGATTGATCTTCTTACCAACTGAGTCAAAAGGGGAGAAATCTTTATATTATTGTATGAAGAGTTTTCTTCTTCTTTCATAAACCTCAAACCTCTACATCAAATTTTATGATTGCGACTTCACACAATGGTAAAATTGGTACAAATTCAGGGAAATAGCTTATAATCAGCAAAGGGAGACAATAGACAAAGCGTTCCTTTCAACTCCAGGCCTCATGGCAGATTCATTGAAACCACTGTGGTCCAACACCCAAACCCTGGCTCTGTATGAGATGTGTGTGTTGGCGTCCAGATTCTATGATGACGTGTTTGAGAGTCAACAAACTTTAAATAGCCTCTTTTGGAATATTAGTAGGAAATGCTCATAATATGGGGAAAAATTTTAAAACATATAAAATAGTATCTTCAGTACAATTACAAGTGTGCAAAAGTGAAGCATCAGTAGGAAAAAGACAATTCTACCCAAACATTCACCATTTGATCTGAATTCACCCCTTCACTCTCTCCTTCTTGAAGTACTTGAAACGCCCTTTTTTAGGCATTCAGGATATGATGCCTTTTGGTTGTTCACCCTTCCTCATCAGCTGTTCCTTCTCAGTCCTTACCTGTTTATGATGATGATGATGATAAATTATATGTAAGATTGGCCATATTTAAGTGTGCAGTTCACCAGCATTAAATATATTCACATCATTGTGAGACTATCACCACCATCCATTGCTAGAACTTTTTCATCTTCTCAAACTGAAACTCCATACCCATGAAATAATAATTCCCCATTTTCCTCCCCGCCCTGCATCTGGCAGCCATCATTCTATCTCTGAGAAGTTGACTACTACAAGCACAAGCACACCTCATTTTATTTTATCGCACTTTGCTTTATTGTGCTTTACAGATTTTTTTTTTTTTTTTTAATGAAAAACTTGGTGGCAACAGCCAGTGGAGCCAATCCTTTGGCACTATTCATTTTTCCAAGAGCAAGTGTTCATTTCTTGCCTCTGTGTTACATTTTGGTAATTCAAACTTTTCCATTATTATTATGTCTTTTATGATGATCTGTGAATTGTTTTCTGCGAATATTCTTAGTATTTCAAATTTTCCATTAGTATTTTATCTGTTTTGATGATCTGTGAATTGTTTGGAGGCACCATGAACCAAGCCCGTATAAGACAGTGAACTTGATTAATCAACGCCGCTCCACTGTGTCCTGACTGCGCCACTGACCGGCTGTTTCCCCATCTTTCTCCTTTCTTTGCGTCTCCTTATTCCCTGGGACACAAAAACATTGGCATTAGGCCAGTGCTTGTTGACCGGCCTGAAAATCCTTGGGCCCTTAAAAATTACGATAAATCTCCTCTGCCTGTGCTTTATAAATGAAATATTAAGGCCTGGAAGACAACACATCTGTTTACAGCATGTTTTACTGAATATTTTAAGCTTGCTGTTGAGACCTATTATTCAGAAAAAAAGATTCCTTTTAAAATATTACTGCACAGCGACAATGTACCCGGTCACCGAGGAGGTCTCGGGGAGATGTACAAGGAAATCAATGTTGTTTTCATGTCTGCTAATACAACATCTTTTCTGCAACCCATGGATCAAAGAGTAATTCTGACTTTCAAGTCTTACTATTTAAGAAATACACATTGTAAGCTACAGCTGCCATAGATGGTGATTTCACAGATGGAGCTGTGAAAAGTAAATTGCAAACCTTTTGGAAAGGATTCACCATTCTAGATGCCATTAAGAACATTTGTGATTCATGAGAGGAAGTCAAAATATCGACATTCACAAGAGTTTGGAAGAAATTGATTCTACCCTTCATGGATGACTTTGAGGGGTTCCAAACTTCAGTGGAGGAAGTCACTGCAAGGGTAGTAGAAATAGCAATAGAGCAAAAGTTATTACTGGAGCCTGATGTGTGACTGAATTGCTATGATCTCATGATACAACTTTAAGAAGTTGCTTCTGAAGAATGAGCTAAAAAAGTAGTTTCTTAAGGTAGGATCTACTGGTGAAGATGCCGTTATCAATGTTGAAATAACAGCAAAAAATTAGAATATTCCATAAACTTAGATAATAAAACAATGCAGGGTTTGAGAAGATTGACTTCAAGTTTTAAAGTTTGACTGTGGGGAAATGCTACCTCATGAATGAATTGAATAATACAGAGAAATCTTTTGTGAAAGGAAGAATCTATTGATGTGATAAACTTCATTGTTTTCTTATTTTAAGAAACTGTCAGCCATACTAATGCTCAGCAACCATCACCATTGAGGCAAGACTCCGCCGCCAGCAGAAAGATTATGAGTCCACTTTAGCATTTTTAATGATAAAGTATTTTTTAATTACAGAATGCACATTTTTAGATATAATGTTATTGCACATTCAATAAACTATACTATAGTGTAAAAATAACTTTTATATGCACTGCAATATCAAAACATTTGTGTTACTTGCTTTTTGTTTTTATATTTGCTGTGTCATGGTAGTCTGGGACTGAAGCTGCCAGATGTCTGAAGTTGCCTGTACCCTGTACATGAGGGGATCATACTGCGTTTCTCCTTTTGTGTCTAGCTTATTTCACTCAGCACAGTGTCTTCCAGGTTTAAATATACTGTAGCATGTGTCAGAATTTCATTCCCTTTTAAGGCTGTATAATATTCCATTGCAAAGTGGATGCTGCGTGTTGCATACCCGCGCCTCCGTCGGTAGACGCTGCTGTACAAGTAACCACATCAAGTTCCTGCTTTCAATTCTTTTAGGACAGGTACATACTATTCTTGGTCTCTTTTTATGGTTCCTCCTTGTCTCCTAAAAAGGTCTATATGTTGGGATCACCAGCATATAGACCTTTTTTTTTTTTTTTTTAATACCTGCATTCCTTAAGAGATCCCATCCAGGCCTCGAACTGTGTCTTTACCTGTCTTGATATTATCAGGCATATAAACCTTCAAACATCAAAACCCAAACTCTGGAGTTCAGTTTTCTTTTTAAATAGGTTCCTTTCTCCCTTCCCATCACAGGACCCGATGACTCAATTCTACCATTTCCCGAGTGAGAACACTGATCATTTTTTATTGAATCTTTTCTTTTTCTCATGCATCACATCCTATACATTACCAAACCCTGGGGATCCACCTTCAAAACACACTCAGATTCTATCATTTTTTTCACCATCTCTGCAGCTGACGCCTCAGTCCTAACTTGTCCTCCTGACTGCCCAGGATGTCTGCATAGCTGGGGTGCCTGCTTCTCCTGCTGCCCTCTGCCGTCTGCTCTCAGCAGCCCTCAGTGATGCTTTCACAGCTCCGAAGTCTTGTCACTGCTCCGCTCAGAACTTCCAGGAGCCTTTTCACTTCTATCCGAGGAAATATCACATCGTGAGCATGGCCCACAGGCCTTCACTCCACTGTACCCTTCTTGCTAGTCCTGAAACAGTCTGTGCATATTTCTTCCTTAGGGCCTTTGCTTTGCTATGATTTCTGCAGGGAGGAACACTATCCCTCACTAAATTCACATTTTCTCTTCTTTTTTTTGAGATAGAGTTTCATGTTGTCACCCTTAGTAGAGTGCCAGGGTGTCATAGCTGAGAGCAATCTCAAACTCTTAGGCTAAAGTGAGCCTCTTGCCTCAGCCTCCCTGGGACTACTAGCACCCACCATTAACACCCAGCTATTTTTAGAGACAGGGTCTCACTCTTGCTCAAGCTGGTCTCGAACCCACTCGCCTCAGCCTCCCAGAACGATTGGATTACAGGGATGAGCTACCACGCCTGGCCACTAATTTCAGACTTCCTGCATCTCAACAAGAGGCCTTACCTGGCTATGACTTTATAAAACAGCGAGTCTGTCCATCACTCACAGTCCAGGCCTGCCCCTCCTGCTTTACATTTCACAGTGGGCTAATCTAGGACCTGTCTCCCCTTCCCCTGAAGTGGGGAAACCTGTTCACAGGGTGAGAGGCCATGGTGCGCACTGCTTTCCGGCTCCTAATTCAGTGACATCATGGTGGTGGCTTGAGATCTGCTGGGGCAAAAATACTTACCCAAAGGAAATTAGTAAAGACAACAAACCAGAGATTTCTTTTTTTTTTAAAAAAAAAGCCCAGTTTACTGCCAGGTGGTGGCTCATGCCTAATGGCAGCACGCTGGGAGGCCAAGGCGAGTGGTTTGCTTGAGCTCAGGCGTTCCAGACCAGCCTGGGCAAGAGTAAGATCCTGTTTCTAAAAACAGCCAGGAGTTGTGGCGGACACCTGTAGTTCTAGGTACTTGGGAGGCTGAGGCAAGAGGACCACTTGAGCCCAAGAGTTTGAGGTTGCTGTGAGCTGTGATGCCATGGCACTCTACCAGGGTGACAAAGAGAGACTGTCTCAAAACTCCCCCTGAAACAGTTTACCAGCACCATTATGTCCTCACCCCTAAATGCCTCACCCTGTGTGAGAGCGCAGTTGTTTGTCTGTTGATTGTGGTTTTCCCACTTTCTATGACAGTGCCTGACAAAAACAGTCACTCACGTCAACTTGATAAAGAGTAAAGTTAAAAAGCTATCATTTTTATACAGAGACTAGGGGAAAAAAGCCAATTCAATTTTTAAAATTTAATTTTATTCTAATCTACCTTATGGGATTCTGCTGATCCTCTGTACCATGAATTGAACTGTGACCTAGATATTTACAAAGACTCCATATTAAAATTAACATTACATATCTGAAATAATTGCCCTTTACCAAACAAGAATGTCCAAGAGTATCCGTTTCTTTTTTTTTTCTCTCTGCCACAAGTTGGAAGAATGAGAGTTGTCTTAGGCCCCACATTCAATACACAAATGTCAACAAAAGCTGATTGCAAAAAAAAAAGCAGGTCTGTGCATACTTTTCCTGATATCCACACCACAGATAAGCAAAATAAGTCCCCCTAAAATCTGCATTTGGCCTGTCAGCTATGATAGAATGAACTGGCTGTCAGATACTAACACGTAAAGCAGTCTCCTTTGCATGAAACAGTGTGAAAGTCAAACTACAGAAATATTTTTCAGTGATGCTGCCACACGCAATCTTGAGAGCTGAACGCCAGTAGCACTTGGATTTCATACCAAAGTTAGAAGAACCTCTATGACCGTGAGGTCAGACCTCATCGAGACGAAAAGCAATCCCAGAATTGCTTTTGAAAAGCCACGTGTGAAGTCTGTCGTAAGTATTTAATCCTCTCTGCTTGCCTACAACATGACCTGAGTTTTTTTTTAACATTTATCTGATTTGCTTGACACAGGTAAGGAGTTTTAATTTAGGAGTTATGTAACCTTTCTCACCATCAGTTTTAGATCTTTAAGACTGGAGAGCCTTAGCTTGACTAATTTCCCAATTCACAAGTCAGTATCAAGGCCTAACAGAACTTACACACCTTTAACCTTGTACCCATGTGCCCATTTCACAGATGAGGAAGTGGAGGTACACACAGAAGACACAGCTTCCTTAAGCTCATTAACAGCAGAGCCAGCATCTGAACCCACACATCAGCTTTCTAGTTTCATCTACTTTTCAAAACACTGAAGGACTCAAAACTTCCTAAGGATCCTGAGGGTGAAGAAATAATCTTTTTTAGCACCTTTTAAACATCTTTCTGATACATACGCCTACAGTCAAAATTACATTTTATGTTGTGACCAATAACATAAACACACACATACAAAAAGTTTCATGGAACAGCGTGCTCTCCACGTGACACTGATCCTTATTTTCAATCTGGTCAATTCTATTTCATGTTTTGAATCCTACACGGGAGCCGTTAAACTGATCTTCTAGGTCAGGAACTACTAACAGATGAGAAGCCCCAGTGATTAACCCTTTTAAAAGCAAAGATCCTTTTGAAATGATGATCCAGAAAGTATGAGAGGTATATACCAAAGCACCTTGCCCTTACATGGGCTTCATAAACCTGGGAATAAGAAAGAAAGCATACATACATTTTAGATTTCAAAGACTAAGACTTTTTTTTCTTTTGGTTTTTACATTTGGATTAAGGGGAAAAAATCTCCCAATTTATTCTTGATGTGAAATTTCAAAACTGGTAACTTGAACAAAGGTTATAGACAGAAAAGTAGATCTGGAACGGTATTAGTTATGTTGGGAATTGACATATAAATTCATAAACAGGTCAGCACATGGAAGCTTTTCCATTTCCTAAAAATGTTATTTCAAATCACAGAAGGCATGGAAAATAGTTCATTTTCAACTTTATCTCGAATTTTTATATATTGAGATGCTGTGAAAAACAAGAAAAAAATAAGAATAGAGAGATAAATACTTGCGGGTGCCTGGGTATTTTGCTAAATGTCTGTTGCACAAATGCTCCTCCATCCTTTGTGGTTTATAAGCCCCCGCAGAAAGTCTTGCACTCAATCTGTTTTCACTTTACACTGCCTTTTGTCCCAACTTTCGAAGCTTTCCTCGGTGCATAATAATCTTTACACTTCTTAATATTTTATTCTAAGTTTTGCAGCTGCTTTGGTTCTGCATAAATCAAAGGTTTGTTTAGTTTCCTCCTCCAGGCTGTCCCCCTTCTTTATAAGGTGATGTATGCTGCAGTCACTCTGGAATGCTGTAGTGAAGAGCTAGTGGCTCTCTTGGCCCACACCACATAGAATAGCTACTGTGTGTGAAGCCAGGAGCTGCCCAGGGTGGCGTGCAGAGGGCAGCCACCATGAGGAACTTGAAGATGGAGAAGGGACTCCTGCCAGCACCTTGGCAGCCGGATTAGTGAAAAGCCGGGCACCTGATCCCTGGTGACACGAAGTAAGCCGCTGAAAGGGACTTCACCTGAACCGCACACTGCATTAAAATTTTCAATAGGTTCTAGTCACTTTAAAAAAATGATAATGATATATATCCTATCTTTTTACTACTCCAATTTGAGCCAGGGTTTTCTTTGGCAACTTGCAGATTTTCAAACATATTTATTAACATCAACTTCCTACCTGCCTGTCAATCCACAAAGCCCCTTTCGGCTGACCCCCTCCTCCAATCCCTCTTGCTAGCATCCCCTTTTCTAAATTGACTGAGTGAAATGAAAAGTGGCTTCCTGCACATCTGACTTTAAATCTATAATAATAATATCAGCAAAAAATAATGATAATAATACCAACAATAGTGGCTAACATTTGAGTGCTTATTATATACCAACAATAAGTTAAGGCAGTGCTGCTGAAATTGTGTTGCAAATTCATTTCTCAAAACTTTGGTGCCCACATATTTGGGAGTAGAAATTAGGTATAAGAATTTTTTAAATTCCTCAAGTGATTCCACAAGCAGTTCTATTTGAGAACTCTCGTGCTAAAGGTCTGCTGACAAATTATTTCATTTAATCTTACAGCAATCATGTGAAGTACTGATTATTATTATTATAATCACCTTTTAGCCAGTGAGGAAGAAGCATGGATTTCAGGAAGGCCATCCAGGTAATAGTCAACAGAACTTGACTTTGGAGGTATTAAGATGGAGTAAGGTTCTTGAACACCACCAAGATATAGGAAGGGACAAAAGAAAGCCAGGAGCACACACAATGCACAGGGAAAGACCTCGTCCCTCAAAGAAAGAGTTGACAGAAAAAGACAGTCAGAGCCAAGAGTACCCTGAGTGTTAAAAATCCATCCTCATGTGTTTCAGGATCTAATTGTGGTTTAACAGCTGAGCACAGGACAGACCCTACTTCTCTTCATTTGTCAAATTCAGTAGACATTTATCAAGGTGCATCTGTAAACGAAACTCTTAACTGATAAGCTGTGTGCTGCAATCAAAGAGGCAGACACAAGCCTGAAAGAAATTCTCCACGTGGCAGAAGCACTGACGCTGACTCCAAATGAGTGGTGACAAAGAAGGATCTGATTCAGTGGGGGCAACTCTCTTTAACCAACATAGATATTGAAATTTTAAGTTATGCCAAAAAATTGCATTAAAAGACAAACTTTATAGCTGTGTTATCGATAGAGCTCTTAGAATGAACAGGCTTTCATGAAATTTGGCTGAAATATCAAAGAGAAGAATAAAAGTTCTTTCCTACAGTGAAAACTGAATAATTTTGAATCATTAGCAAAGCACTAATTATGATAAGCCCCTCACCACCCTGAAAGACCACACTACTGAAATTCCATATTTCTACGTACTAGGAGGCGGATGTAATTAATGGACCAGTTTCACAAGAAACACTTAGACAAGCTTTAAAAACAATTCTAACTCTACTTTTGACATTTCACTACATTCATCTTAACCCTTTCAGTCAAAAAGAGCAGCTTTATGGTAGAATTTTCCAGCACCCACTGCCCAATTATGTCTCTGAAGGATAAACGTTCCAGGTAATTTTTTTTTTTTTTGCATCTCCAGGTCATTTTGGATGTTGAAGAAAGCACTTTGACTTTCAAAAGACAAGATAAGATTTATGGGAAGACACTTAAATAGAAAATCACTAGTTTTATATCAATTATGGAACGAGGCATTGGGCTCTTAAAAGTACTCTTTATTTTCCAAAAACCTTTCTGCTCAAAATGAAGCATTTAAAGTGCTAAACTTTAAATATATTAAAAATAGTTTTCAACTCTGATGGTGACTCAACACACCCTAAACTACACACTAGCAGATAATCTAGGTTAAACAAAACGTATGTTCTTCATCCAACATTCAAAAATCATCCTCGAAAAGTAAACAAGCTATAAACACTTCTTTAAATATTTCTCCAGCAAGTTTTTCAAACAAAAACAAATGGCCTTGCATATGACTGATCCCAAAGCTCGCCAGTCTTCCCTAGTAGCGTTTGCAGAGTTAGACTGTATACTTTTTGGCCACAGGGATGAAATTGCTTCCTTCCTTTCTCCCTTCCTCCTTCTCTCCCTCCCTTCCTTCTTACCTTGCTCCCTCCCTGTCTCTGTCTCTTTCTCTCTTTTTCTCTTTGTTTCTCTTTCTCTGTCTCACTCTCTCTTTCACTCTGTCTTGCTCCCTCCCTTCTTCCCTTCCCCCCTTCTTGCCCTGGATAGAGTGCCATGGCATCACAGCTCACAGAAACCTCAAACTCTTGGGCCCAAGCAATCCTCTTGCCTCAGTCTCCCCAGCAGCTGGGACCACAGGCATAGCCACAATGCCATTCTAGTTTTCGTGTGTGTGTGTAGAAACAGGGGTCTTACTCTTCCTCACTTTAGTCTCAAACTTTTGATCTCAAGCAATCCACCCGCCTCAGCCTTCCAAAGTGCTAGGATTACAGGCAAGAGCCACTGTTCCCGGCCAAATTACTATATTTCAATTGCAAAGCATCTCAGCTACATGGGATCTTTACTACATCAGAACTAAAAGATACTTCCCTTAGGCTCACAAGATTTAAAGAATTTTTTTCCAAGTAATTTGAAGCACATTTTAACCATTTAGAATTATCCAGTAACATTGGCATTGTTATTTTATTTAAATAAAAATAACATTAGAGGGCAAAAAGCAACGCCCTATGGCCAACAGCACATGCATTGTTTTCATCTTTTAATAAATGTGGAAGTATTTAGGGCATACTGACTGTTGTGTTTTACAACATTTACAACAGAGAAACTTTTAATTGAGGCAATTAATTGATATCATGGCACAGCCACATCATCCAGGCAGCATCTGGTGCAGGCACAGCGCTCTGCCTCCTACCTTGGGAGCCTTGGCGTGTCTCCCACATCTGGCATCCTTGACAAGGCTGAGATCCAACAGCTCTGTCTCCTGGAAGGCAAAAACAGGAAATTGTGAAGCAACCACTTAGACCCTTTTTTCTTTGTTTTATGTCCTTGACATCACTTTTAAAATAATAGTACTATCTTGAGACTTGCCTGAAGATTTCTCATATTTTTCCCCTTACATTGCTTCGCAATTGAATGGGAATGGAAAGAAAAAGATGGCTCACTGCTAACTGCTCAGTTTAATATATATTCGAATCCATTTTGAAAGCATAAAGCATGTGGTGTGAGTCCCTCGTCCATCCTACAAATCATTCCTAAATCATGAGGAATCAGGCCTTCATGTTCCAATGTTGAAAATAACCCTGAGAGTCAATGTGAGTGTAAGGGAGGGTCTGAGGGTGCCTGGCAGCAGGGAGTGGGGATTAGGCAGGAGGGGGGAGAGGCTATCATCAGCTCACACTCAGCTCGTATGGCCAAGGAAGAGACACACAGCTGCCAACCGCAGTCCCCACACTGTCCCACACATAGCTCATGCCCTGATCTTTTTCTTAATTATCCATTTTAAACACTTACAACATGCAAGTTACTCTATGGTATAAGCCACAAAAGATATTTCTGCTTCTCTGGATGGACCTGCCATCAAGTAAGGGCATGAAGAAATGTGAAAGTGTAAGACGAGGGAGCTCGTGTTAACGCCACGTTTGAAGTTTACTGCAGTGGAGGATCAGCAGAGAAAAGACAAACTTTTCCTCCCCAGGCTCAGAGAAAAGTTCATGGAGAGGCCAGTAAGCTTGGAGGTCAGAAGTAGGGAGGAAGAGGGCTCATCACAGTCGGAAAGGACGACATGTGCAAATACCCAGACAAGGAAAGACCAGCGCTGTGGGCGGAGCCTTGGGGTTTTTTGGCCTTGAGACACTTGGAGACTGAGAACGTGGCAGAGAAAGGGGAGGCAGGAGAAGAACAGAGTGTCTGGGGGCACAGAGCAGCTCACACGCTGGCCCGGTGGCAGGGAGGAAGGTGGGGGGCAGGACATCCAGGGTTCCGTTTGACTGGAGCACTAAACTTGAGATTAGAAGTTGTGGGAGAGGACACCAGAAAGGGATACAGGCCAAAGGCAGCAAACCCTGGAAGTCAAGGTCAGGACCGTGAGCCGTGAAGTTTAAGACACGCACATCACTGAGTTCAGGTAGCAGACCACCACCAGCCAGACAGCTGAGTGTGTCAAAGAGACTCCTGATGTCCAACCTACGTTTTATGGACAATGAGCCAGAGGAAGGAGGGGTTTAATCTCCTGCTTCCCCAAGAGGCGCGGCATCAGGGTTCAGCTGCCAAGAGACCCTTGGGCAGGAGCAGCTGTAACTCCTCATAGGCCCAGGGTCCCCCAGTACCAGCAGCTCCAAATGTTGGGTGCAAAATGGTCTGATTATTTTTCCTGCACCCACAGTTGTAAAGTAATCAGGGCCAAATCAGAGGTGGAGTCTCTTTGCTGTAATGTGAACCCACACAGCAGGTCCAGCGGAGCACCTGGCCCCAGCGCCCCTCGGTGTGAGATGAAGGGATGATGAGAAACAGCAGGTCTCTTCTCTTGCTCATTCTGACCTTACCAGTTTCCCGTTCCCCATTTTACAGGATTCCTTAGCCCATTTCATGCTGTGTATGACCCTGTAGAAATCCTCAGGACTGAGAGATATTGGGTTTATCCCAGTGAAAATGCCAGCCATTAATTCACTTGTATATTAATTACAGAATGCCCACAATGCATCAGGTACAGGCCAATACTAAGGGTTAACTAAAACATGCAAAGATGAGATCCTAGTTTTGAAAAAGCTCTCCATCTATTATTATTCTTTAAAGGAGACATTCAAAGTGCCCTGCAGACATGAGGTGCAGAGAACTATGGCGTCTTTTCTGACAATGCACAGAGATGAGAAGGAGTTGGCCAGCCTAACACCTGTGTGTGTGTGTGTGTGTGTGTGTGTGTGTGTGTGTGTGTGTGTGTGTGTGTGTGTTGCTGGGTTCAGAGGGAGAAACAGCAGCTGAGTGTGCACAGAGGCAGGATTCTCTACAGAGGACACAACACACTTGGGATCTGCAGCAGAGGCATCTGGGGCATTAGCAACAATCAGTTTCGTATTTAATGGTCATTACCTGTGTGTCCTATTTATAATTATTCATAAAATACTAGCATTTATGGTTGATGTATTTTTCCATATATATTTGGCTGTTCTTTTTATAGGCATGTGTAACAAAAATCACACACACGATCTGTTTACATAACTGAATAGCAACATTTCCTATTCAAGAAAATTCCTCCCAGTTGAACAGGTAATAGACTTAAACTTTACTTGTTTGATTATATACACCGAGCCCAAATTGAGTTCACGAAGAACTTGATCTCAACAGGTGTCATTAGATAGACTTTTATAGTACAGATAATAAACACGGTTTTCTACTTTCAGCTCAAGAGGAAAACGTTCATTTCCCAAGCCATGGAGGGGTAGTTAATGCCTGCTGCCCTAGGGATTCATTTAGATACCACAGTCACAAAGAAACTTCTCTTATCCACGTATAAAACTGTGTGTGCAGGATAATCGCCACAGGGCTCTATCAACGTGGGTAATGTGGCATGGGAAAGATCGGATGGGAAATCTGTCCATGGATTTGTTCGGCTAAAAAGTGCTGATTAAAATAGTGTCTCCCATTTCTATCACCATTCAACAGCCACCCCTCTGGAGCTTTTAACTAAATTCTTTTCTCTCTTCCACTAAGAAGAAAATGAGGAACCCAATGCACAGGGCCAGAAAAGCGTTGCGTGTGTCATTAAAACTTTTTCTAGGTTAATTTTCTCATGTTTATAGTTTCAACAACCCATTTTTCATTATAATAATGCAGTGAAATAATCCCTCTCTCAGCTCCTTTAAGAGTTACTATTTTCCAGTTTTGTGGAATTCCCTATTCTTCACTCCTTTCTTTAAGAGGGAGGTCGTATAACACATGAACACAGAAAGCCCAGGTTTGAGTAAGAGCCTTAACATTAATTAGTCATGTGATTGGTCAATCATTCTATCAATTTTATCATCTATTAAATGAGGATGAGCCAGGTATGATGGCTCACGCCTGTGATCCCAGAACTTTGGGATTAGGAGAACCGGATTTGGGATTAGGAGCTAGGAGAATCTCTGGAGGCCAGGAGTTTGAGACCAATCTTACCAACATAGCAAAACCTTGTCTAAAACAAAAAACAAAAAAAGACAAGTATGATAATGACATCTATACTAATGGCTTTCAAACAATAGCCTACATCAGAGTCACTTGGAAGACTTCGTAAAATACAGATTAGCTGGGCACTGGCCATCAGAGTTTCTGGTTCAGTGAGTCTAAGGCAGGCTTGACAACGTACAACTCCAATAAAACTTCCAGATAAGGCTGACAGTGCTGGTCAGCCTCTGGATATATATAGGGACTGCACTCTGAGAAGCACTGATCCATACTCACAGGATTTTATTTCTAACGCTTTTTATGTAAACATGAATAATAAAACTATATATTACTTACATTATATGAAGACTCGATAATTATCATTTCTTTATACAGGAAACTGTCAAATAAAAACATTACACCTATTGGTTGTAAAAGTGCACCAAATGGTGATAATCTAGGCTTCAATTTGACTTAATTGAAGAAAAACTATTGCATGACAAATACCATCAGTCCTATTTTAATAAGTCCCTTAGTACTAAATTTTATCCTATACAAATGTCTGTTAGTGTTTGGAAACTCAAGCCGTCAGTAACATCGTTTGTTTGCTAAAAATGTTCTACTATATAACTTTTGCATTATACTTCACAATGCTAGAGACATTTTTAGAAAAGTAGAAAAAAGAAATTTGTTCTCTCTAACTTCTAAGCCAGTGGTTCTCAACCTTCCTAATGCCGCAACCCTTTAATACAGTTCCTCATATTCTGGTGGCCCCCAACCATAAAATTATTTTTGTTGCTACTGTGGGGGTCGCTACAACATGAGGAACTGTGTTGAAGGGTCGCAGCATTAGGAAGGTTGAGAACCACTGCTCTAAGCCCATCAAAAAAGGAACCGGGGCTTGGGGTACCCAAAGGCACATGGCCTACCCGGTCAGGACAGAAAGAATGCACTAACGGACTTCTTCATTTCCAAGGCCCACAATGACAGCCTGAAAAGCTTGGAGACCATACTCTCAGGAACCCCAAGACACCCATTGAAGTGTTAATGGATGTAGCTTCTCTTCTTATCAGCTTGAATAAAAGTGAATTAACAGTAATCAGGGTTTGGGTTTGTTGTATATACATGTATGTATGTATTTTGCATGAGTGATGGGAACACGGAGACAAGTGAGCTAAGGGAGACTAAATTGCCTTTGATGTTTACTATTCAGCAGGAAGATTTCAGCCCATCAGCCACAGACATACTGGGAGGTAGATGAGCCGTGAAACCCACTCCAGACTCAGGAAAGAAAATAATTAACAACTCAACTCTTTCCAGAATGCCAATTTCTATGCATTGTTACTAAATTCCATTAGTCACCCAATATAATAACGTGCTTCAAGTTCACACAATGTATAATCAGAGCTGCAATTACAGTCACAAACATTTCACAAAGAGGATATTAATGGCTGGGTGTGTGTGGTGTGATTACATATACCTCCACAGGCGTGGAGGGTCATGAAAGTGTTTGGCCTCGATTTACCAAAAGTAGAATATATTCAAATATTTTGTTGACTGCTAAACATCCTTAAAATGCACAATCCTTAAAAAATAAAACAAACTATTTTTGAGCCCTTTAATGAATGATTTTAAAGAGAAGCAGATGGATCTAGACTCAACTCTTTGTTCTTTAACTTTATTCTGTTTCTGAGGGCGTGAAAAATCTGTGCAGTCTACCTCACAAAGAAATCCCTACATTGAACGCCACCTGGTATCTTGTTTTCTTTGTTCCCAAGGCATGAGTTTCGCCTTTCTTTCCACAATCTGCAGTGGTAAGACTCAGTGTAGGAACTGCCAGTGGAAATGAGATATGCAGGTCATCAATAACAACCACGGCAGAGAAGGCAGAGAAAAGACAAAAGATGACACATCTGGCTTGCTTTGTGTAGATACACTTAGGTTTACAAATTTCACAGAGTTAAGCAGCAGAAAATGTAAGTTCTCCCTTGGAATTATCACTTGTTATCAATGCAATATTAAGCAAATTACTACAGATGTTCATGCACGCCTTGTATCCTCATCTGTCAAACACAGACGTAGACGCCAGCACCATCTTCCTTACACGGCTGCTGCTAAATCAACTGAGATATAAAACTTAGATTTTCACTTAGCAAGCAGGGAGCACTGCACACATCTACATTCTCGTGCTGGCAACACTTCCCATTCCAAGTGAAAAGAGAAGGATAACTAGGAAAGAAGGCGAAAGTTGCTAGGTAAAGCATCTATTGATGGAAGAAAAATGGTATGCCACTGGGCAAAAGAAAAAAGACGTGAAGAACTAGGACTCTATAGATATTTCATAAAAACTTAAAACCTAAATCAGAGAAGTAACTTCTAGAGAAAGCTGATTTTCACTTTTATCTGTCACGGTTAAATGCAAAATGGGATTAATATTTAAAATGGGAAAAAGCGATGAGACCATTTCTGTGTTATGGGTTGTATTGTATCTATCTATTGACCTGGGGCTTTTCCACTTGCTGTGAAACCCATGACAAAAAGACCCTGCCCTTTCATGTCCATTGTAAGGTAGTGAATGGAGAGTCCAGCACAGAGGCGATATTGCATCTGGGTTTACTGAATGAATGACATCCTGCTGAAGATTTAGGTGTTGTCAGAGTTTGTCCCTAACAGGAGCACAGAACATATACTATCAGTCAGACTCACCTTTACCCACAAAACCAACAAGATGCCTAATTGTTGCCAGCAACCTAGGGACATAGAGAGTAAACACAGTAGTGTGAACTACTTTCTATGCTCTCGTGTCCTCTTCAATATTGTAGAATAAATGGGGATCCAAAGCCGGTGGACATTATCCATTCTATTCTTGAGTCTGAATGTCATGACTGGCCCTACTTTTAAATTCTTTGGCCCAGTGGTATTGGCAGGTATATGCATGAGACAGAATACAGAAGATCCCTTTCTTGCTTTCTTTCTTTTTTTTTTCCCTGTCCTTGCTCCCTTTATTGTCTCATTGCCTCTCCCAGGGAGATAAGGAATCCAGAAATCCACCAAGATATCTGAAGTTCACGCATTCTTTAAGGAGGTATGGTTTGAATATAGGAAGATACTGGACCCAAAGGCCAGGCAATTTCTCTTAACACATTTTGTAATCCTATGGGGCTGTTCATCGAGGTGCAAACACAACACAAACTGAAAAAATTATGGTGATGAGATCAAGAGTTCCTACCAATAAAAAAGGCAAGGTCAAGTGATATAATTACTAACAGTAATAGTAATCTCACTATTAACAATAAAGAAGCAAAAACATGCCAAGAATTGTAAGACATGACCTGCACGTGTTATCTCCTCAGTTTTTGCAACAACATTATCATGTAAGAACTGTTATTCTCTCATTCTGTACTTTGCAGATGAGCAGACAACTGCTGTTGGTTAACTGCACAAGCTCATCCCAAATCTTGACATTTTTGCCTACCTCTACTAGGCAGAATTCTAAGCTGGTCATCCTATTCTGGCCCTAGTATCCAAGCCTTTGTGTAATCCCTTCCTTCTGAGTATGAGAAGAACCTGCAACTGGCTTCTAACCAAGACAAGATGGCAAGGGAGATGGGCTATCACTTCCATGATTGTATTATGTGATATGGCAGAAGTAAAGGGATATTGCATCCAATAAGATTCCCAGTTGGATGACTTAAATTTAACTAATCAGCGGTATCTTGGGTGAGTCTTTCAAAAGAGGGTCTGGAAATGAGAGAAAAGGAGTGGCTGTGTTGTGAGCTGCCCAAGAAAAGGAAGCCCTCTGCATAACAGCATCAGTTCCACACTGCCCGGAACTGAACTTTGGCAAAAACACAAATGCCCTTAGAAGAGGAACTTGAGCTCTTGGTGAGAACACAGCCCAGTAGACACCTTTATTTTGGCTTTGTGATACCCTAACCCATGGAAACTATAAGACAATAAGTCCTGTATATCAATTGCCCAAGATTCCTTATTTACTCAAACCTACCTTTTTTTCCCCTAAAAATTTATTTATCAATATTGGTAAAAGAGTAGGAGTATTAACTGAGTAATCCAAATGTAAAAATAAGCAACTTAAATCTTTGCTCATGTATAAAAAAAAATCATGATAAATAGAATACAATGCTTGATTTTGGAGGCTGTGTTTATAACAAGAAAATGTGAAATATGAATACATTGGCAGATCAAGTTAATTTTTTCTTTGTAGATTACCAGATGAGATAGTTTAGCTTCTGAATATGGAATAGCCAAGTTTTCTCCTTCTTAATTCTTTCTTCAGCAACCTAAGAAACTGTTATATACCCATCTAAGAAAGAAGTATTTCTTAAGTTGAATGTTAAATGCAGCTTAACATAAAATTACATTCATAGACAAAGCTTTACTAAGACATAAAATTAAAATTAGTAAATCTTAATTTTAACAGCATTTATGGTAGAGCTGGGTGCATTTATGACTCTGAGGGGAAATACCACCACATCTGCTTCCAAGATCCTAGGACACATCATTCAAATGATGAATGAAAAATGGGTGAAATTTAAGATAATAGTAACTGGCTACATTTTAGACTTATTAAATTGACATATAAAAAACAGAGGGGGGAAAACTCTGTAATCACCATGGAAACTCTCCTATACATTCTAAAGATGAATAGTATCAGGAATGTATTGGGTCTTTATGAATAATACGTCTTATTTTCCTAGTTCCTATTTATTACTGGGCATCTCTTATAGGGATTCATCACATTTTTGTGGACAAATAACAATTCTTCATTTCTAAGTACTCAGAGTTTTAAAAAAATAGTGAAAACAGTGATAATAAAGGTTGCATTGCCACAATTTTCTATTATGGCTTGTGGAAAGCAGAAGTCTTCATTTGGGGCTAATCGGATTAAGTAGAAATATCCATCATTTTGCAAATAGTTTCATAAGTGCTAAAAACCATCTTCATGAATATTTTGGGTAGCATCAAATCTAATTTCATAAAAGGTCTTTTGAAAAGAAATATGAAAATTATATAGATTTAGCAGGCAAACAAGCTGTTTCCACTTGAAAAGTCCAGATGATGAAAACATAGCCAGATTTTTCCCTTTGAATCATCCGAAATGTTATCTCTGCTTTACACCTATTTTACTGTGGCTGAACAGACATCCAAGCTTTTTTATCTGTAAGTCCAAGCTGCTCCTGTTCCCTCAACCCTACCTTGATACAATATTGGAACACAACACTGATCTGCATATATGACTTAAATTTCTTCATTTTTCTAGAACAGTGGTTCTGTGTGGTCCCTTGACCAATTGCATGAATATTGCTGGGAACTCTAGATCTATCAAATCAGAACCTCTGGGAGGGTCCAACAACCCGTGTTGGGTGATTCATCTCAGGGTGATTCAGACACAACCTGATATGAATTGGCCTAGAAATTAAGCAGGGCTAGAACATGTAGGACATTCTGACTCTGGGACAGGCTATCTAGATCCATTTGTAAAATAACTGCATCAGATTCCTTGCAGCGATGACAGAACTGCTAATAAATCTATTTGTGAAAAGTTTACTTCAGCCTACTGTGTTCCTCAGTAGCTCTAATATCACTGTAGATGATAGCAGCAATTTCTACGTTGGGCCCTGGAGGCCAGTTTCAAGGAGAGGTTCTAAAGAGGCCTGGCCAATTTCCACGTTCTGATTCAACCTTGAGCATGACAGATAGATACATCTGGGCTGGCAACCAACACATTTCCTTTTCTCCCTAATCACCCAGCCACGGCATGTCTGGTGACTTTCCCTGTTTTCTGAAGTATAGATAAATGGCATTTATCTTTGGCTTACATAAGTAGCAGACAGTTTGTTATACATACCTGGGTAGTTTAATTTTTAGCTAGCTATTCATTCCAAAATATACCACAAACTTTTCTGCTACACAAAGGTTTGCATCTTGGTGATTTTTTTTATCTCAGATGACATCCTGAATATGCAAAAGTTACTACATTTTCCAAAATGAGATTTTTTTTTTTTTTTTGTAGAGACAGAGTCCCATTTTATCGCCCTTGGTAGAGTGCCGTGGCATCACAAGGCTCACAGCAACCTCCAACTCCTGGGCTTAGGTGATTCTCTTGCCTCAGCCTCCCGACTAGCTGGGACTACAGGCACCCGCCACAATGCCTGGCTATTTTTCTGTTTTGCAGTTCAGCCAAGGCCAGGTTTGAATCCACCACCTTCAGTTTATGGGGCCGGCGACCTACTTGTTGAGCCACAGGCGCCGCCCCAAAATGAGATGTTTTAAATTGTCAAGCATGTGAGAATGGGCCCCCCAACCCAGGTCAAAGAAAACTTCCTTCTTGAGTTTTTCTCACTTTTGGTTTTGATTTTCTAACAAGAGGAAGGAATCCAATTGAGTCTTTTCTAATGCTATACTAATTTGCAGGGGTAAGGCTACGTGTGTCTAATGCCAAGTATCATGTTTAATTGAATTTTCCAGAGAAGAATGTTCACTGAGTCAACCAATAAATCAGTCCCAAGGTTTTGCCCAAGTGCTGTAAATTCACCGGAAATAAACTCTCCTTTTTATTCGATTGTTGATCAATTTCCACACTATTACAAGTACATAGAATGAGGCTACCTGTTCATATCAAGAACTACACGTGATTGAAAACATTAAATAATTCGAGTGCATTTTCAAGTTACTCGAGAAATGTGCATAACGCTCCTGCAGGAGCTCTATTAATGCTCACCTGGCTCCCTGCTAGGCTCCTTTACCAGGCCAGACATCCATCCCCACTTCTGCCTGCCTGACTCCTAATAATTGACCCTGTGGTCTTTCACCACCTTTGGCTTCCTAGAGCCACTTCACCCAGAGGTAAGAAGTAGCTGGAGGGCTATATACCCCAGAGAGCTCAAAGCTCTTATCTCACACATGCAGGAATGTGAGTGCCCAGCAACAGTGCCCTCCCCATCTATTATATCTAATCCCCAAATCCAAGTCCATAGTAGACAAACACTGACTTCCAGGTGTAAAATGCACTGACTTCCTGGCGTTCTCTGCGGGTTAGGTTGAAGCTGGGCTTCACCTGAAAATTCACCCCCACTTGGCTCTTCCACTCTCTGCCGTGTCCCTCCCATTCTGTCGCTGTTATCTCCTGACAGCCTCTTCTTCATAAATTACTTGTACATAACCCTCAAATCTGGGTCTGTTCAGAGAACATGATCCGAGAGTTACCACTTGTAAATAACAAACTTAGAAAATAATGCCACCTTGGAAATTATTCTGAATCACATGTAAACTATTTTGTTACACAGGAATTTATTTTTATTTAATTATTATTTTGCCTTTTGATGTATTTCTGTATGTTTTGGGAACGTTTTAAAAATTGTCTTTGAAAACAGTTTTGGTCATTATGATATATTTACTGTATAGAATTCTTTGAGACTGTGAGTTTTCAGTAATCACATACTGTGTTTTATCATGTATTATCTTTTATCAGATTTTAAAATATATTGACCATTTCCTGGAAAAACGTGGGTACAAACCACCTAACCTAATATGCAAACAGTTATCCCAAAACCTTTATCATCTCAGACAGTGCTTGAATTATTTTTTATTTCAGATTAATTTGATGGTACAAAGAAATAGGTTACAATGTTGGCTTTGTTAGGTAGAGTTCCTTTGATAATTGTGTCCAGCCCCCAAGAGGTGTGCCATATACCCTAACATTGTGCCCTTTACTAGGGAGCACACCCATCCCCCCGCCTCCCTTTACCCCACTACCTCATTCCCCCTCCTCCACTTTGAATTGATTAGAGTTTTTCTTTTATGTGGGCATGTATTAGATTATCTACTGGCCTCATGTTAGTATTGACTACATTGGATACTTGTTTCTCCATTTGTGATACTTCGCTAAGAAGAATGTGTTCCAACTCCATCCAGGAGTTGAAAACAAAAGATGTAAAGTTTCCATCCTTCATATGCCGAATAGTATTCCATGAGTGTAAATATACCACAGTTTATTAATCCATTCCTGGATAGGTGGGCATTTAGGTTGTTTCCACATTTTGGGGATTGTAAATTGAGCTGCGATAAACAATCTAGGGCAAATGTTCCTATGATAAAATATTGTTTTTTTCTTCTGAGTAGATGCCTAGTAATGGGACTGCAGGATCAAATGGGAGGTCTAATTTGAGCTCTTTGAGGATTCTCCATACTTCTTCCCAAAGAAATGGCATTAGTTTGCAGTCCCACTAACAGTGTACAAGTATTCCCTTCTCTCCACATCCACTCCAGTATCTGCAGTTTTGAGACTTTGTGAAGTGGTCATAGTGCCTGATTTTAAAAGATAAATAGTTCTTACTTAAAATAAATTAAAAGGTATAAAAAGCATCAGTTTACCTAATCACCAAATCAGAGTTCCTTTTTGTCATATACAGAGCTAAAAAGGAATATGTTCATACCCACTATATTATACTTTCTTCCTGGTAGAAAATACTTTCTACCCACTATATTATACTTTTTCCACGACCTACTCTGTCTTCCTGTCCTTAAAGAAAAAAAATCTATCCATAACAGAACATACAAAACTTTACTCCATAGATGAATAAAAATGATTCATCATTTCACAAAAACTTTAAACATGAATAAAGATGATTTTTTTAAAAAAGCTTTTATGTAAGTAACAATATAGTTCTAGGCGTTTTCACAAACACTATTAATGTAGTATTACTACCTCTTTGGGAACAAAGAGGGAGGAAGTAAAAAAGCAGTCATAGATCTAGAGTGGGTTGGGGACATAGTTCAAAGAAAATGCATGAGAAGACTGGGATATTGAAGAGGTACTGTTCTTAAGAGGACCCTGCAGGAAGACGGAAAAAACCCGAAACACAAAAAACAAGATCCCATAATCATTAAGCAATCCAAATAAGTATTTACTGCAATGATAAAATTCAAAGACAAAGGAAGTGTCTGCAGAAAGGTTACCCACCAAAAATCTTGGCACAACTCGGAGATGGCACAAATTTAGGAGAAAGAGTTGACATCAGTACTTACAATTTTATAGGATTGAGACAGCTAAGGTGGAAGAAAGGAGGGAAGTTTTATAATCTTTTTCTAGGTAAATTAAAATGTGAAATGTTTTAAAGAGAGGGTGTTGGAATTTAAGTTATCAGAGTAAAATGTGGACAGATTTGGGAGGTGGGCTGTGGATTAGTCATCAAGAGGAAGTTTAAGTAAATAATCTTGTTGGAATTCTTTAGCTTCTGAACAGGAAGCCTCACAGCAATATGCCCATACGCTTCATGTGTACACCCCACAACACTGAGAAAGGAAATAATATTGTATAAAAACTCTCTTACAAGGCTTTATGTTTACTACAATCACTGCTTCCGAACAGCACGCAGAGTCAAAACAAAGAAAAATAACTAATAAAAGCTATTTGTCTTCTTCCAGTGTACCCTTAACTTGACCTTCATGAGAAATTCCCTGAGGAATTCTTGCATTTTACTTTCACCATTAAAAAGGTTGAAATGTGGTGAGACAGTGTGGTTCATTTCCATAAATTGGTGAGACTCATAGAACCTTTAAAAAATTAAGGGCTAGGAAATTGGAAGTGAGGAGATAAAAAGAGACAGTGTTAAGGAAAGAGCATTAGTGCAAGTGACAGCCAAGAAGACATTGAACAAAATCACACCCTGAAGACAAAGTGCACGGAGGAAGCAGGTGCTTGGGGTGATGCATGGATTTACCAAAAGGCATTTAAGAAGGTTTTTTAATATTGTGTTTATGTTCTGTTATATGCCATAAACATTTTGGAAAAGAGAGTTAGGAAGGAAGAATAAAAAGAATGTAAGAAAGAAGGGTGGATGAAGGTGGGAAAGGAGAAAACATGGAGCCTGCCCCTGCTGTTGCTCTGCACACTTGTGGCACTGGAGTACAGTGAAAACAGGCAAGCTGGGGTCAACACACAGGCTGGCCCTGCTGAGACAAAAGTCAGGGCACCATGAAGAACCACAAGAGTATAACCCAGGAAATGGAAAGAGGCAGCTGGAGAGCAGGGCCACCTCCCTGCCATGTTTCTCATAAAGACTTGCTGGGTGATGATGCAGCAGCAGTTGTGACAACACGGTCCCCTGAAAACTCGCTCTGAAAGTGCTGAAGGTGCCCCTGACCATGGTCTTCTGCACATGCTGAGGCGTGAACTTTACCTTGTCAAGGCAGGAGCACACCCTGAGAACAGAGAAGTCATAGAAAGCTGCCAGAAAGACAACCACAGGAACAAAAGACAAAAGAACCCTTGGATGACTTTTCTGAAACATTAAACTGAGTGATGAACCAAGAAGCATTTGACGGTGGAACTGTTCCCAAATAAAATCGCCACCAGCAGAATGCAGGGCAGAATTTCTTTGCATCCTCTCTTTCCTTCTAATCAAGACATCCTCGTTCTTAATGCCTCCTTATAAATGTCGTTGTGAAAACAAATAATTGTATTCGAATTTTTCACCAAGGGCAAGACAGTCATATGAAATAGTCATTAGCTTCTTTAGTTGCTTGAGTATTACCTGTCTGGCCTGAGAGGTATCTTTTTGTTCCAGATCATTTCCTCAAATAATCATATTATTGATTAATACTGTTCACCTTTTGAACCTGAGTCCTGTATGCTGATTCCAGGCAGCCACAGACTTTTACAAAAGGATCCACTGTGACTTTTATTCATTCATTCCACAATTTATAATGCTAGGATAAAATACTTGCTCCTTTAGAGTCTAGAACAACTGTGTTTCATAATATCTTTTGAAGTCCAAATATTGACCAGTACTCTCCCTGGATTATAATTTTTCTAAATAAATAACTCATGAATTCTTATCATAGGCTCTGAGCACCTAAGAGGACAGATTACTTTTTCATTTTGACATAATATATTTCTTCTTGCTCAGATGAAAGTAAAACCTAAAGATAAATCTTCTTCAGAATTACTTCCCTTGAATTAAAAAAGTAAATAACCAGGAAATAAATTTCTTTTAAATCCATTTAACTCAGACACTGCACTCATATTTAATGAAAATACTACACCTTGCTTTTTTTTAAAGAAAAGTTTTCCATGATTTTCTTGGTTTTTTTCCTTTAGTATCTTGCAACTTGCTCCCTGTACACCTTAGGGTTGACCAATCCTATCACTCTAATGACCCATTTGTCTTCTTGTAGGCCCCATTACGGAAACCCACTATGTTTCAGAACCTAGGGTATTTGGGTTTTCAGTTTTAAGTCAGACAAATCACATTTTCTTTATGTGGGTCAGTCAAAATTAAGTACAGAAATCTCCACGTACCAAAACTGGTACTATTCTGCTTTATGATTATGGAATTAATTTAACCTGAGTGTTAAGCACTGTATGTCTTTCGGCATTATTCTTTTTTAATAGAAAACTGGGGACATATGAAGGAATCCAACCTTAGAGAGGCTGAACAGGTTTGATACTTTTCCCCATATCTTGTTTGGAAATATAATATGTGAGAGAAAGAGCAGTGGGTTCAAGGTCTGGTCCCTGGATGGGCAGCACCAGCATGATATAGAAACCTGTCAGAAATACAAATTCCCGGGCTCCATCCCAGACCTCCCAAGCTGGAAACTCCAGGGGGTGGGGCATCGTAATCCGTGGCATAACAAATCCTATAGCCCATTATATTCCCAACCAAGTTCAAGAGCCACTGGAAAAGACACTTATGGAAGTCGGTACCAAAACCATGTGGATATGCCAAGGGTTTCTTGTTCTTAACAATCCTCTTACTTATAAACACTCCTATTTACTTTAAAGCACTTAGAAAAAGCATGTCATCTTTTTGAAGTAAAATATTTGATGTTTATGATTGATCAGATGTTATTTTTAAACAAAACATGTCAGTAAGTAAAAATTGATGCACTGGAAGAAAAAGAGAGAGAAAGAAAACATCACTGTAAACAGAAAAAGAAACTGTAGATGCTAAGGATTCTCACTTGATATTATATCCATTCTACAAGTCTACTGTTAAAGCTAAATGGAGAAATACAGGATGAGGAGGCTTTGGTTGCATTAAAGACTCCAGTGATTTCTTCGATGTTATTTTAATCATATGATTTTTAAATGTTTTAAAGCATTCCCAAAGGTTTAACTGTCCCCATTACACTTGGCTTTTCATAATGGTGCCACGTTCTTCTCATACGGCTGAGTGGCTTTGTGTAGGTCAGCATTAATGGACCTGGGCCCATGAAGAGTTGATGGTAGAGCTGGCTGATTCTTCACCCAGATTTAGGCTTTGCCTGACATAGTTTAAAGAATAGCAGAAAAATTGCTGCCTACCCATGAGGCACATTTCACAGGGTGCTGGTCTCGCATTTAAAGAGGGTAATGTGACTAATTTTCACAAATGGAATGTGAATGAAAGGAATGGGGGTCGGGTCAGGTTCTCCCTTCTTCCTCACACAGAGGACAAGGAGACCCTGGGGGATACTGCAACTACCAGACTGGACAGATCCTAGATTCCTGAATCACCAGGTACAAGAAAGCCACCTTTATGTAAAAAACACCCACACTGGACTCCTAAGAGAATGAGGAATACTGTCGATTGTGTTAAGCCATTGAAAGTTTGGAGTTGATTTCTTACTATAGCCAGGATACTCCTGAATCCAGGGCTCATGGGATCTTTCTTTCTTCCCTTTAAAGACGAATACCATTATCTCAAATCATAGCAAGTCACAGGCACAAAGAATGTTAGAACAAGAAAAGATCACTATGAGCAAAGAACCAATTTTATCCCCATTTTGTAGATGGTAATGGTGAAACTGAGATCCCTTATACATATGTTATGTAATTTGAAATCACACAGTTAATTAGCTTACAACTAGGGTTGATTTTGTAACTGTAGACTCTAATACCCCCAATACATCAATGCACGTGTTTTAACTAACTTCTCTGACTGAATTTATACCAAGCATTCTCTAATATAGGTAGGATCAGCTGAGTTCACTTAAATGTTACACCTTTCCTAAAAAATTTTGTTACATTCTTATGTCTATAGGAATTGTCACTGCTAGTAAATAATTCAAGTCAGTGACAGTGAACTATGATCTTAAATGCCAACTCTGTAGTGGGTAATAATAGTATTAGCATAAAATGCAGTTGTGAGCGTTGACAATAATATATACAATAGACACAGTACAATGCCTGGCACCTGCTTCATAAACATAATATCTGGTTATCCTCACTCTCCTCTTCTCAGACAGCCAGTATTTCAGTTCAGAGTGTATTTAGAGCCCCCTCTTATCGTTGTCTAACCACATTCAATACCAAATTTAATTTGCTAATACAGAAAACATTTTCTTTGCCTTCTATCATAGGATTTTCTGAACAGAGTGTGCCTAATTTAAAAATTACGGCAAGAGGGAACTCTGAGCACTACCTTATTCTCTGTGATTCCTGAATAGGGGTTTTCTCTCCTGGTGTTTGGGCAATGGGGATATTTTCCCCTGAGGATCTTATTCATTTTTTTTTTCCGCTGCTGTTTTCCCTTTCGTCTACTTTTAAAATTTTTTTATTAGTCCTGCGCTGTTTCCCTTCTCTAATTTTTTGTCTTTGGGGTCTTGTCTTGATAGATTGTTTTTATTGTAATAAAGTATACAACACACAAATGACCATTTTAATCATTTTTAAGTGTACAACTTGGTGACAGGAACTACCTTCACACTGTTTTGTAACCATCACCACTATCCATCTTGGGAACGGTTTTCTTTTTTTCAAACCAAAAATCTGTACATATTAAGCAATAACTCTCTCTTCCCCACCCTTTACCCCCTGCCTCTGGCAACCACCATTCAACTTTTCATATGGGTCCTTTTAAAAATATTTGACCTTTCATTCCAGAATGGTTTTAGATTTATAGGAGAGTTGTACAGAGATTTTCCATGTATGACACACACAATTCCCCTATAGTTAACCCCTTAGTATGATACTTTTCGATAATTAATAAACAATATAGATAGTTTAATGTTAACTAAAGTCTTTATTCATTTTCCCTTAGTTTCGATCAATGGTCCTTTTCTTTTTGTACCATCCTCTGATCCAAGACACCCAATTGCATTTAGTTGGTGTTCAGGTCTTTTTAAGGTCTCTGTTCTGTGAATATCTCTTAGGTTTTTCTTCTTTTTGATGACTTTGGCAGTTCTGAAGAGTATTGGTCAGATATTTTGCAGAATAGCCCTCCAAATAGGTATATGATGTTTTTCTCATGATTAGGCTGAGGTTATGGGCTTGAGGAGGAGGACTACAGAGACAAGGAAGGGATGACTCGGTAGTGATGAGGTTGAAAGGCCGTCAGGTTTCTGCACTGTGGAGTTACCCATTCTCCCGCCCTTTCCATATTGTGCTTTGAGGATAGAAGTTGCCATGTGAATAACCTAGAACAGGCAGATAGTTAACGCTTCACCTCCTTGAGGACGCATCGCCCTCATAAATTCCATGGGATTCTTCTATATGAGAGAATCATCTATTCCTCCCAATTTTTTATCTATTCAATCACTATTTATAACAGTACAGCCTCCTGGATATTTATTTTATACTTTGGGTTATGATGCAATATTATTTATTTTCTTGCTTACACTGTTCCACCCTTGACCATGGAGGGTTGTTTTGGTTGGTTCCCTATATTCCTTTGATATAACTTCTTTGTGTTTTTTGAACATTTCCTTATCTCCTGAAAGTGTTAGATGCTTCAGGTTCATCTTTTAAATTCTCTACCCTGGCTCTAGAGTCAGGCATTGCTCTGGGGATCCCTGGTTCCTTTTATGGAAGAATGGTGTTAGAAGCCAAGGTCGGGGGCTGGTTATGTGCAGTTATACTGAGGTATACTGTTTCTAGGTCCTGTCAGTGAACCCAGTTTAGAAATATAGGAAGTACAAACCCATATACACACCACACATATATCTATATCTGTTCCTATATATGCCCATCTGTATATATATTAAGCTAAACCTGAGTTCACCCTGATGTCTTTAACACTGATCCATAATCACATGGACCATTCTAGTCCCCACCCTCTCTCTGTAATCACCCACTTCTATAGTGAGCAATCTTGCTTCTACCATCTGCCATCTGACTAATTACTCAATTCCAGTATATACATATAATGGTCCTCAAATTGTTAACCTACACTCCCATGGGAAACAATTTTATCAACTGGCCCACAATGTTTATGCACAGTTATTGTTGATTTCAGTTTCACAGATTCCATTCAGTTCCAAAGTTGTTGAAATCATCTTTTACCCCCACCAAACTCAGTAAAGTTGCTTTACACATTTGTAACATAGTTGGATTCCTTTGTCACCACCTGCATTCCATCCTGGCACATGAACTTGACATCCTAAGGGATTTTTAAACATTTACATAAACTAAGGTTCATTCTTGGAGCTGCAAAGTTCTACAGATTTTTATAACTGCACAGTGCTTATATCTGTCCTATAGAAAAGTTTCACCACCCTAAAAAAAAAATACACTATTGTTCACCTTCTCAATCCCCTCTACAATCCCTGGCTATCACTGACCTGATTATCATCTCTATGGCTTTGCCTTTTTCAAATGTTATATAAATGGAACCATAAAAGATGTAGCCTTATTAGACTGATATTTCAATTAGCAATAAACAGGTATTTAAGGTTATCCATGATTTTGCAAGGTTTGATAGCTAGTTCATTTTTATCACTCTATAATATTCCATTTTTATATAGGTTGTATACATATCATCATTTGTATCTATCCATTCATCTACTGAATAGAAATAAATAAATGCCAATTTTTTTTTAATTTTTTTTTTTTTTTATAGAGACAAAGTTTCACTCTACCACCCTTGGTAGAGTGACATGGCGTCACACAGCTCACAGCAACCTCTAACTCCTGGGCTTAGGCAATTCTCTTGCCTCAGCCTCCTGAGTAGCTGAGACTACAGGTGCCTGCTATAATGCCCAGCGATTTTTTTTGTTGTTTTTGCAGTTTGGCCTGGACCAGCTTTGAACCTGCCACCCTCGGTATATGGGGCTGGCACCCTACTCACTTAGCCACAGGCGCTGCCCAACCAAATTTTTAATTACACTGTTTGTTTTCTTATTTCTTTGTTGCTTCCAGTTTGGGTTTATTGTGAATTAAGCTTCTGTAAACTTTTGCATGCAGCTTTTTGTGAGGATATAAATTTTCAGATCAGTTGGGTAAATACCTAGGAGTACAATTGCTACATCATGTGGTAAGAATATGTTTAGTTTTGTAAGAAACTGCCAAATTGTCTCCCAAAATGACTATACCGTTTTGCATCCCCACTCATAATCCCATTCCTGTGTGTCCATGCTACACCTGGCTACCGTAATCTTTTTTTTTTATTTTAGCCATTTTGATAACGTATAGTGATACTTCATCGAAATGTTAATTTGCATTTCCCTTATGACCAATGACATTGAGCATGTTTTCATGTGTGTATTTTCCATCCATGTATTTTCTTTGGTGAGATGTTTATTTATAATGTTTTGCCAAATTTTTAATTATACTGTTTGTTTTCTTATTGTTAGGCTTTAAGGATTTTTTGTATATTCTGAATAGAATTCTCTTATCAGTATAGCGATTTTCAAACACTTTTGCAAATCTTTGTTTTTTCCTTTCATTGTCTTCTTAATGTCTTTTTTTCATAGCAGAAGTTTTTAAGGGAAATCTAGTTTATCAGATTTTTCTTTTATGGGTTATGCAATGGATATTTATCTAAAAATAGTTCACAAATCCAAGATCACACAACATTTCTCCTATTTTTCATTAGAGCTTTTACTGGTTTGCACTTTACATTTAGAGTTTATTTACATTTCGAGTTAATTTTCATGTACGCTATGAGGTCTGTGTATGTATATAAGCTCATGCTTTTGCATATGGCCACCCAATTATTCCAATACTATTTGTTGAAAAGACTATCCCTTACCCATTAAATTATTCTTGCGCTGTTGTAAACATACTATTTTATTATACTTGAGTCTATTTTCGTCCTCTATTATGTTCCATTGGCCTATGTGTCTATTCTTTATCAACAGCATGCTGTTGTAATTCCTAGAGCTTTATAGTAAGTCTTAAAATTAGCCAATGTGAGTTCTCCAACTCTTCTCCCATTGGATATTCTCAGTTCTTGTCATTACTTGTAAATTTTAAAACAAGTATGTTGGGCAGCACCTGTGGCTCAGTGAGTAGGGCGCTGGCCCCGTATACCGGGGGTGGAGGGTTCAAACCCAGCCCCAGCCCCAGCCAAACTGCAACAAAAAATAGCCGGGCATTGTGGTGGGCGCCTATGGTCCCAGCTACTTGGGAGGCTGAGGCAAGAGAATCGCCTAAGCCCAGGAGTTGGAGGTTTCTGTGAGCTGTGATGCCATGGCACTCCACTATGGGTGACAAAGTGAGACTCTGTCTCTTAAAAAAAAAACAAAAACAAAAACAAAAAAACCCCCAAGTATGTTAATATCTAAAACACAGTTGGCTTGGACTTTGATTGCAATTGAATCTAGATGAATTTGGAAGAAATGACATCTTTATAATATTAAATCTTTCCATCTATGGACTTGAAATATCTCCCAAGTCTCTTTGGGAAGACTTATCAGAGTTTTTCAATATTCCACACACAGATCCTTGACATATGGTGTTAGATTGATGCCTCAATATTTCATTTTTTGGTACTATTTTAATTAGAGTTTTTTTAAATTTCAATTTCCAATTGTTCATTTCTGAAATATAGAAAAAAGTGACTTTTGTAACTTGCTCTTGCATCCTGCTATCTTGCTGTACTCATTTATCCTAGATTTTTTTTTCCTCAAAGACTCTGAGTTTTCCTACATAGAAAATCATAACATCTGCAGATAAAGATAGTTTCTTTCTTTATTTGATTTGGATCTTTTTCGTGCACCACTTCTCTTCCTCCTCAATGGGACCATGTTCAGTATTTTTGCCACAGTCCATTCTGACCCTCAGGTTTCTCCTTTTCAGAGAATTGATTTTCCACCTAAACCTATAAAACCCGTGTGTGCACCATCTTACTTAGCCCCTCTTGAACAACCACCATTCTTGCCCTTCCCTTGTAAATGTCCTAACTTTCCATACTCTACGAGCAACGCTGCCAAAGTGTTCTGCTCTGCTTCGCGCTTCTCTGGACACAATCACCATATGCAATTTCTCACTCAGCTTTTCTGACCACGGAATTGCAAGTTGAAGATAGACAGGAAGGATGCTTCATTGAAAAAAATCCAGGCATAAATTACACAGTTTTCCTGAAAATGCCAACAGTGCAACTGTGGGGCCCACCATTGTAATGTACACATTCTGTGAAGACCCAATGAAAGAAATGAACACTAGCACACGATCCTTTAGCCAGACTTTCGACTGCGAACATGTCATATTAAGATTTAACAACCTAAAAGTCTTTCATTTTCTTGACAATAGATGCGCTGTATCCCATTTCCCCTTCTTGCCACCTGTCTAATCTTCACAGCCTGGGTCTCTGTGTCCTCTGAACTCCTGAGGATTGTATTTTCTGCGTTAATTTTTTGTTCCTTGCACTACTGGTTCTATTGAATTGAACTTTAACACAATGGAGTGTTTTATATTGCTTTGTGTGTGTGAATGGATGTGTATAGATATATATATATGTACTTATATATCTGTATGTATGTATAGATACACATACATATATATATACATATATAATATTCTTTTTAAATGCTCTGTTTCTTCACTTTGAAGAAAGCTGCTTCTGGGCTAAAATTCCATTTCACAGTTCTTTGCAATCCATACAAAACCAATTATATTTGATTGATTGATTTTTGTTTCTAAACAAAGATAGTGCCCCTGTTTCAGCATGAACTGGGGAAAAAAAGGAACTTAGAAATATGAATTAAATATCTTTTAATTCTATTTACAATGTTAGTTAATGTGTATGAGTTAAGGTCTGCTGTAAGTAAAAGAAAGGCCAAAGTAACAGCAGCAAAATCAGGAGATCATTTCCCTTTCATATGAAAGAAACCTGAAGGTAGGAGTCCAGGCCTGGTGGGGCCCCATCAGCTTTTTCTGTCTGAAAGTCTCTCAATTCCCAGCATGTAGCAGCTGCCTAAGAGTGGAGATGGCCACTCAATCACAACTCATACTGGTGACATTTCAGCCTGCCGCAAGGTGAAAAGGATGAAAATAGACATGTCTCTCCCTCTATGAAAAGGTCCCCAGATTTTCACTGGCCTCAGTTTACACTTCGTGGCTGGAATTTAGTTGCACACCTAGCTGCAAGGAACACTGGGCAATACAGGTACTAGGTCACTACAGGCGGGCTTCCTCCAGCAAGAAGTACATTTCTTCCTGCATGTGTTTGTTTGTATTGGTACAACTTGCATGTCCTAAAGCAATTACATAAGCATTTGCCGAAGGACAATGGAGCCACTGAGTAATTCACCCTCTCTTTGAGATTGCTTTATGACCTCCATTCTAGATTTTTCTGCTCCAGAATATCATCACTCGGTAATGACTAGAAATATCTCTTCCCCAGCAGAAACTTGAAAAGTGTTTCCAAACCAAATACTTTCCCCCAAAGACTCCCCTGTGAAATGATTGCCTTGTAACAATTTGAAACTAAATCCACCCTAAGATTTCATAGATATTTCTTCATAGAATTAAGTTAAAATTTCACATAGAAAATTCATTCTCCTTATGTTTCATCTCACCTGTAAGGCCCGAATCCACCCACTTTAATAGTAACATTGTAAGTAACTTTGAAGGAAACAGTGGGTATAGCAATATTTTGATGGGCAACTCTATTCATATTTTTGGTGATTCCAATTTCCTTCAGTACAGTTACATTCTCAACTGACCAGCAAATAAACTAAATATCTCTATCCATTACTTAACTAATGGAAATTTTAAATCAAACTGATCTAAGGAAATATAAAAGACACACATGAAGTTTATTTTAGACACATCACATAGCTCCAATTAGATTCTTCTTTCTTTCCCTCTTCTGCCTTCTGGTTGGTTCAAATCTGTTCATCACAGTTCATGCCCATGGCTCTTCACTAGATATAGCTGTCATTGTCAGAATAAGGATCTGCCTTTTAAAACTCCCTTGCAATAACTTGCGAAATAGAAATAGTCTATAAACTCTAGACTTTTAATCATGCAAAGTGCTTGCTCTGACATTCTTGTCTTTTTTTTTTTCATAAATAGCAAAACTCAGAGGTAATTCCTGAGGTAAAACAAGTTTGTTTCTCTTAATCAGCATATTCTTAATCCTTTCCTGTTTATGGCTTTACACAGGAACCCTTTGGAGCTGCTTTGCTGCTTAACATCAAAGCCAAGGCTAGGCTGGGAGCATGGGCTATTTATTTCCACAGTTTCTATATTTAGCACCTGGCTTTGTTTACAGTCATTTCTCGTTCACTCCTCGAATGCTTTAAAATTCCCATTTACTTCTGAAAGTCAATAACTCCTTCTATCCGTCTAGCTACCTAGCTCTCCACAGAGTTGTGCATTTACTTCTTGACTCTTTCAGATGAGTCCTGCCTTTCCTCTTTGATTTCTTTCAGAAGAGGAAAGAAATTGCCTTTTGGAACTAACGAGGCCTTCCAGGGACACAGCTCCCACTGTCGCTGCTCTCCTTGGGATTCCAAAGGCAACTGCTGGATGCAATTCGAACTCTTCTTACAGGGAAAGGCTTTTTGCCCAAACTTCAACGGATTTACTTAATGGTGCACTGAAAAAGTGAACATGACTTTTGTTTTAAAGCAGGTTTAGAGACCTGAGACAGAACTTTGGCTTGCCATTGCCTTGATTAATGGAACAGTCAATGACAAGATTAAGGCAGTGTGTGTTTAATAGTTTAAATTATAACTGATTACATGATTACTTTGAGAAAAGGTACAACGTGGGCTGTAGAAACTAAAAAGAAGAGAACGTTAGCAAACAGTATAAATGAAATCTTTATTAAGCCAGGGGCCTTCCTCTGGTGCCCATCTCTTACATTTTAATTATCGTAAGAATGATCAAGAACAAAGTCCATATAACATTCTTAAAATGTCAAAATCATAGTCAAGCCTTGAAAATCAGATTTGCTTAATTATCTTTACCATGTGCAGGCCTTAGGTCAAGGGTAAATACAAAGTATTGAGTTGCACAGGCAGGAAAAATCTCATGGAGGGTGAACATGGAAGGGTACAATTTGTTAGCAAGAAAAGGTTGAAATTAGTTTATTTAGGCCTGTGGTTTGGGGGGTTGACATTCTGAATAATTTTACTACCTCCATCTGTATAATGTCAGCCAGTTTTATTCAATAAGTTATTTTCTTTTAAAAGAATATAATAGGAAAAATAAATGTCTGGGTCAGTATGAAAACTCTTATAATTTTGTATCTTGCCACAATCTAACTTAAACTGAGAATATCTTTGACCTCCCTATGTTATGCCAGGATTAAACCCAACCTCATGGAACCCCTCAAAGCATCAACATGGTATCTTTTCTTTTCTGTCAGTTAGATGCTTGAGGAAGATGTCATTTTAAAACTGGCAGAGAGAAAATAGTGAGATCATAAAAAATATAGTCCTCATTTGGCAAAATAGCTCTACTTGCCTTCTAGCTCGGATCAGTTCAGGGAGAGACTTGGCTTTTGCCCAGAACACTTTCAGGCTCCCTACAGACCAATGGACCCACCAGCGGGCAGTTTCGCTGCCCATCTCTTCCCTGTCTCTTCTGCCTCCAGGCCCAGGTATTTGGCAAAGTCTGCTTTTCACTCTGGTGGGGTGACATCTAGTGGCACCTACCGCTGGCATCTAGCAGACGGCGGGCAGAGGTGCTGCTGGACATCCTCCTCTTCCGGGAGGCACTTCTGACAGCTGTAGGACTGTGCCTGCCCCAGAAAGGGGGTAGGCTGGCAACTGTATACATCATTTGCTACTCAAGGCTTCTAACTGCACAGACCTGACGAGGGACGCCGCGGCATAATTAAAAATAAACTGTTTTTAAATATCCATTCTGAAGAAATTTGGGTCACTTTTAGGATTAGGGCTACTCGGTAGTATTTTTGTTTTTTTCTTAACTTTTTTTTTTTTTTTTGAGGTTCTCACTCTGTAACCTTGGGTAGAGTGCTGTGCCATCATTATAGCTCACAGCAACCTCAAATTTTGGGGCTTGAGCAATCCTCTTGCCTCAGCCTCCAGAGTAGCTGGGATGACAAGGATGTGCCTGGCTAGTTTTTCTATTTTTAGTAGAAACTGGATCTCGCTCTTGCTCAGGCTGGTTTTGAACTCATGAACTCCAACAATCCTCCTGCTTCCCAGAGAGCTAGGACTACAGGCATGAGCCACACTCCCAGAACATTCAGTAGTGTCGACTGAGAATACCAATGTGGTGGTTTGTCCCCTGAGAGGAACAGTATCAGTCAAGAATACCAACAGATGAAAACACAAAAGGGAAGAAAGAGTAGAAAGAAGCCAAATTTCAAGGGGCAATCCATTCCAAATCCTTCAGATGTACCTGTGTCAGCACACTGAAAAACCCGGAGCAAACGGTCCAGCTCTTCCCTTTTTCTCCCTATAAACACTTCGTGAAGAGCACAAGAAAAGCCAACTTTGACAGTTAGGAAGCTTCTTTACTTTTCGGAAATTCTAAAATTATATACAGTGTACCAAGGATACTAAAAAATAATTGCCGGTTTGATTAGAGAAGTGTCTGCTTTTAATTGCCTTAGGTCATACTTGCAAGAAGAAAGCAGAAATCATTAAGGGGTGAAATTCCTTTGAGCATGCCAAATCTGCATCCACTGTGTTTGGCTTCACAGCCCTTATATCCTTTCTTCCCCTAACTGTCCTGAATGTTCAAACATTTGCCTGCAGCAAACACCTCCCCTCTCTCTCAAAGGCACATTCCTAGGAAAACCAGACAAAAGGCAAACTAACATGTCATACCATCTGATTTTCACTGGGCTTAACAAGATTTAGTTTAAGATTTGGGCAGGCCTGGATGTGTGGGCTTAACCCATTTGGAATGGGCACCAGGACAGGATGGCCAGCAGATAGATGACTTCTCTGGCAGATGGCTGGAGTAGATGTGTCACAGTACTAGGAAGAAAGATCGAAGCCACAGAGGGCTCAAATGCCATTGAAAGCCTAAAAGAGTTAGGGCATGGGATGGCAAAATAATAAAGGTCGTGGATGTACACAGCTAAAACCAGAGCATCAAACGATAGAGTAATCAAATTTTAGCTCATACCCCATAAATAAAATGATCATTCCCACCCAAAGGAGCAGAATAATATGTTCCCTTTTGTACTTGCCTGCAGTGAAGAAGGTGGACTAAGGACATGACGCCCAGTTGGCACAAACCACGAAACCAAACAAACCCCCAAATATCAACTCTGGGGTTGGCTGGTAACTGGGAGCTGGCATCTGGCAGCACATTCTGGAAGCCAGTCAAGCCCCTTTATGGACTGCACTTGGAGTATTTACAGCTTCAAAGAAAAAGAATTAGGACCAAGATCCCCACAACAAAACAAACAGCAGCAGCAACAAATACCCCTTCCATCTAGCAGCCGGGAAAGGAAATAGTGTGGGGTTTTTCCAAAGAGAATTAATGAAAATAGGGCAAAGCAATGTGAAGTTCAGGTATGAGCAGAATGGAGCAGCTTCTTTGGCTGGACACTGGTTGTCAGTGAAATCCTTTCCAGCATGTCAGCCGAGCCCGTTGTCCTACACAGCATGATGGCTTTGCAGTTGGTATTATGTTTTAGTTATAGATTACTAAAAAGTTTATAGATGTCATTCTATAGCATATGCTTATCCATATTCAACAAATGCTTTTGTAGTCTACACATGTCCCTGAAATAGAGAATCAATAAGTCACTAATCAGATATGTGAACAGGGTGGGCTGTATCTCATAGTTTCTACTAAGATAACCAGAAAGTCAGGCCCCTGAAAACTCCGTCTTAGGGATGCTTATTTCTGTGTGTTATTGCCTGCCAAAGAGCCTGGATGAGTATTAAATGATCCACTGAGGATCATTAGCTGTTTTATAAACAAGCCGAGAAGTACGTGAAATCACTGTTTTTAGAACTTTAAAGGATAATTCTGTCTACAGCGAAATAATGATCTAGAGGTGGCAGAAAAGTCAGAGGCTGCTACCATGATCTAGAATGGTGCTTATCAAAGTGTAGGTCCCAGACCAGCAGCATCACCATCACCTGGGAACTTGATAGAAATGCAAATTCTTGGGTCTCATCTGAGACTCACTGAATCAGAATCTCTTCCCACGGGGCCTAAGAAATCTATTTTAACTTGTCTGCCCCCTGGTGATTTTGGTGTGTGGTCTGGTTTGAAAAGTGCTGATCTGGGATTGTGCTATACAGTGAGTGCCCCCTGACCAGTGGCATCAGCATTCCTGGGAGCTGGTTAGAAATGCAGAATCCCAGGCCCCATCCCCACACCTGCTGAGTCAGGATCTGTGTGTTAGCCTGAGCCCCAGAGACTCAGTAAGTGCATTAAGTTTGAAAAGCTGACTACGAAATAAATAAGGTCCTAAAAGAGAACAGCTGTGGGGATGAGAGGCAGGTACAAACTGCAGGAACACTTCTTGGCAATTATTGAACCCCTCCTCGCCCCAATACTTGATTTATAATCCAGTCGTATAAAACCACTCCTTGGATACCCACGGAGAGTGGATTTACCGGCCTGTTAGGATTCTAGAGTCCCCAGAGTCTGCTGCAGCTCAATACTGTTCATCCTGCCGGGCTACATAGCAGCCCTTCTCATCGTCCTCTTCCCAAACAATGTAAACATGTCTGAGAGAGGCTATATATAAAGTCATTAGCCTAACACTTTCAATGCATTTTTGGTCTGTTTTGGGGAGGGTGGGGGATGAGGGTACCTCGAGGACCCACTACACAGACAGAGAAGGAATTTGCTGAGAAGAGGTGAGACCCAGTTCTGGGTTTGTGGGCAGGCTGGCTCTGACTCAGGGCTGCTCGGGCTTGCCAACAACAGATCAACAGTTCACAGGAGGGTTAACAAGCTGGAGGGTGTGCTGTGGATTCCTGTTATAAAGGCAAAGTTCAGCCCAGAGACAGATCCAAACAGGTGGGTAACACCTGCTCTATTTAGCTACAAAATGCTTTACAACCTGCTTTTCCTTGCCAATAATCTGCAAAGGCCATCGCTGTAACGATGAAGTAGAGAATCAAAGGGAAGAAAGTAGAGACCAGTTCATCTTCCTTATTTTGTTTTACTTAGGAACTAGTATTACTTCATCCCAGATTACCAATTCATTCAATTCAACTAGCATATATCCTGTTATTATAAAGTTCAAGTTTTATATTCTTACTCTAAGACGTAACAGGGCCCACACTGGGCTTCTTTATCATGTATGTCTGCTGTCACCCTCCATGCAAGGGGAGAGAAACACCTCACAGCAATGACGTTTGACAGCATGAGCCGTCACAAACCAGACCATGACATTCTCAGTGCTCCAGAGAAAACAAAATGTTAGTTCTTGCAGTTGGTGTCATCAGAGATGTGCTGTCCCGCCAAATCTCTCGTTGTGCTGTCAGGGAACATGAAGAAGCAGCTTAATACCACGGTTTTCCTCGCGGTGATTTTTCTCGCAGATCATGAAATCAGAATGGATAGGTGTAAATCCCCGTTACGCTACATACAGTCTTGGGACCGAGGGCAAGAGATCTAACCCCTCTCTGGCCCTGAGTTTCTACATTTGTAAAATGAAGACACTAATTCTTGCTTTATAAAATTACTGTGACTGGGCGGCGCCTGTGGCTCAAAGGGGTAGGGCGCCGGCCCCATATGCCGGAGGTAGCGGGTTCAAACTCGGCCCCGGCCAAAAACTGAAAGAAAAAAAAATTACTGTGACTATCCAAAGTACTAATGCATGAAAAGTGCTCAGGACTGTAACTAGCCCCGCAGCTGGTCATCAGTAAACAGCAACAATCATTATTGCTAAATGTACAATGTGGTTGTTCCACACTTCCCCGCAGAATATTAACAGATATATAAATAAATGAGAACGTCAGATGTGAATGGTGATGTTAAAAATAAAAGGCAGATAGAGAGTGAGGTGAAGGGTGGAAGAGGCTGCCTTGGTTAGGCTGGTCCGGGATTGGGAAGGTCCCTGCATGGAGGTTATATCCATGAGAAGAAAGGGTATTGCTGTGATAGTGAAATAATGATGTTGAGGTGGCACAAGGATAAGTCAGAGACAGAACAAGGGAACCCAGGCAGGAAGAGCAGCAAGCTCAGTGACGCAACAGTCAGCAGAGAAGCACCTGGCAAGGCAGAGGTGGCCCACCAGCCACATCAAGTGATGCTATGGGGTCAAGAGAGACAACAATGACAAGACGTTGGACCCTAGGAAACACCAATGATTCAACTGAGTGGCGAGGATGACAGCCATGGAGGGGTGTGTCGGGTGAGAACGGGAGGGGCAGAAGCGCAGACTGTGAGTGAAGACCACTCTCTTTAGAGCTTGGCAGGAAAGGGCAGCAGCTAAGTCAGAGGATGAATAGTAGACAGTGATTTCAAGTTGGTGGAGAAGAAGTGCTAATTAGAGAGAGGGCTGGCGCTGAATACAGGCCCAGAGAGGAGCTGCATGAGGATGTGTGTGCTGGGGGGCTGGTCACAGCAGGACAGGGGAAAGAGGGAGGCCCTGCAGGCTTGTGAGACACCCAAGGGGGATGACGTCAGAGCAGCAAGCAAAACAGATGTGTGAAGGGCATCACACCTGAAAGCTACCCCAGAAAGTGAGCAGCTGGGTGGGAGCAGTAGCTCACACCTGTAATCCTAGCACTCTGGGAGGCCAAGGCAGAAGGATCACTTAAGTTCAGGACTTCAAGACCAGCCTGAACAAAGGTGAGACCCAGTTTCTACTAAAAATAGAAAAATTAGGCAAGCATTGTAGTGGGCACCTGTACTTCCAGCTACTCAGGAAGCTGAGGCAAGAGGCTCAGTAGAGCCCAGGACTGTGAGGTTGCTGTGAGCTAATGTGAGGCCATCGTACTCTAGTCTGGGCAACACAGTGAGACTCTGTCTCAAAAAAAAAAAAAAAAAAGTAAGCAGCTGGCAGCTGACACGTCTTATGATAAAAACAATGACTTTTCTGTTCCCAGGGTTCATGAAGTCCTCTATACTGTGACTGGGGAAGGTTCCCTGGATATCCCTGAAACCACAGGAACATCGGGAGCACAGGATAACTAGTCAGATACCAGCCATGCAGTAACAATTCATTTTGAAGGAGATACTCTTTACGTGTTCAAACTAAAGCTTAACAATGTATTCAGGTCCTTAAAAATGCGTGAAGAAGGCTTGGCACCTGTAGCTCAAGTGGCTAGGGCACCAGCCACATACACCAGAGCTGGTGGTTCTGAATCCAGCCTGGGCCTGCCAAACAACAATGACAACTGCAACTTAAAAATAGCCGGGCATTGTGGCGGATGCCTGTAGTCCCAGCTATTTGGGAGGCTTAGGCAAGAGAATCTCTTAAGCCCAAGAGTTTGAGGTTGCTGTGAGCTATGATGTCACATCACTCTACCCAGGGCAACAGCTTGAGACTCTGTCTCAAAAAAAAAAAATGTGTGATGAAGGCCTATTTTTAGGACATAATCCTTAAAATTTAATCCTCATCCTGGGAAATATTAACCAGGAAATCTAAATAACCTCAGATCTAACTGGCACTTTCAAGTCCACAGTAGAAATGCTACCTGTTTCATCTTAACTGTGTCTCAGAGTAACAGATCATGTCTGAGCCTCGGAATGGGAGGGACCCGGACAAGATTCCTTAATTTCCAATTAAGAGGGACAGGGTGTGTGGGTGGGGGGCGGAGAGCCAATCCTACATAAGATGTACAACGTGGGGCGGGGGTGTCTTGCTGGGAACCAAATGAGTCAGCATTTACTGAGCATGTGCTATGGCCCAGCCAAGTATGTTACTGGCACTAGCAATGGCATTAATTTTTTAATACACCATTCTTATCCCCATTTTATAGAGGAGGAAACATAAATTTGGAGATGTTACACACCTATTAAGGGAGAAAACTCGTGACTCGGAAGTTTCAGGAGAGAGAGTAGATCACCTAAGCAAACAACCAAAAACAGCAGAAGAGAGATTTGGTGAAGCTGGATGAATACAGTGCGACTGTGGGAAGGAATGAGCAAAGATGAGGTCAAGATGCAGGTGGGCTGAAAGCCAGGCCCAGAACTAATTCTATAACAAAACCAGCATGGTGTAACCCTTAATGGAAGGTTGGCAGGCGGCACCTGGCTGAGGAGTGGTTCTGGGATTAAATGAGACAGGCCTGCTGGCAGAAGCAAGACCAAACACTGCCCTCCCCAATGTACTAACTCAGTCATTCCACTGCCTCCCATCCCCAGCCTGTAACTGTCTCCCAGTCCCTCCAGCTCAGTGACACATAAGATTGTAGAAGTGCCCAAATGAGGACCAGAGGACAGCACAGAACTGTGATCAGGACCGTCCCTATTCTCTCATATACCTCTGGGTGAGAGTGTAAAGTGACATTAACACTTCAGAAAAGTGGGAGTTTCTGATAAAGTAAAACAGACACCTACCCTATAACTCCGTCAGTCTACCCCTTCCTAGGTCACTGCCCAAGAGAAATGAAAACCTATGTCCATGAAAAGACGTGTATAGGATGGTTCACGGCAGCTTAACTTGCAATAGCTCAAAACTGGAAACAAGGCAGATGTCCATCAATTGGAAACAAATTTTTGTAAAGTCATACAAAGAAATGTTTCGCAGCAATAAACAAGAGCAATGCAACATGCAACGACATGGTTCAATCTCAACATACACTATGCTGTATTAGAGAAGCCAGGCACGCAAAAACACCATGTGATTCCACTTAGATGACGGGCAAGGACAGGTGTAATCAAGCTAGGTGGTAGGATAATAGCTGCCTCTGGGTATTTTGTGTGTTTGCAGAGGTAAGAAGGAGAGGTATGGACTAGAAGAGGACATATAAGCACTTTCTGGGATCATAAAAAAATATTCTATATTGACCTCTGCTTGGTTGCACAGGTGTATAAATCTGTCAAAATTCACTGAGTGATATATTTGAGATTTGTATATTTTATTGTATATAAATTGTATCTCAAAGAGAAACTATTAGTACACAAGACATACTAAAGAAAAACAAAAAAACTGCCCTTGTTCCGATGGCTGGGTAAAGGGAATCTCTTCGTTGAAGGCGGTTAATTCTAGTTACACTTGACCATCTCTGCCCCCACACATCACCAGATGCAAAGGGAGTCAGAAAAACAGAAAATCCACGTGAAAGCTACACTTTCTGCCTAACAGTTATCCTGGTGCTGGGACATATTAATGCTTTCTTCATGCAAAAGGGTATTGTTGAAAAGACATATCCATTAATATTAACAAAATAATCACCGTGCTGTGGTTCTGCTGGTAGCATGTACTCTCACAGAAAGACACAACAGTATTTGAGCCTTGTTTATGAATGCAGAGCTCCAGGAATAATTAACATGCCTCTCATTGTTAAAATCCTGCCACTTATATTATCTAAACCATTGCAATCTATTGTTGAAATTTAATAAATGTAAGTATTTATGAAAACAGAAACAACTCCCCTGCTAATTTTTAGAACTGTGAGTCACTCAAGGAGGAGCACCGATGTCCCCACTTTGGTGACTCTTGGTGTCTCTGGCTTCTTGAGAACCACTGTGTTGGTCACAGTCACCTTCCTAGGCATTGTCCATCCTCCAGGCTTCGTCCTGCTGCCCACCTTCCAGCAACAGTCACAATGCGCCCAGACAGGCAAATTCCTGCCAGGGACAGATCCACGGCTCGCTCTGACTCACTTCATTGCGCTTTATTTTCCTTACAGAAAAACATTGTAAAGAGTAAATATGAAGCCTTAATCACAGTTGAATTAGCAAGAAAATAAGCCTGTTTGGAAAAGAAATCACTTATCTCAATTAATTTCTTCCTTAAGAGAGACTAGTTGGGGAACCAGGTGTAATTTTGCAAAAATAAATAAATAAATAAATTATTCAATCCAACATTGAAACTGAGGCCCCCTTAGTTTTAGCAATCAGAAAACTATGATTCTGAACTTACAAGTCTCCTGTGCATCTCGCAAGCACCATTTTAAGTCTTATTTCATAAAGTTCAAACTGGTTATTCTGACAGATTCTTTCTGTGTAAGGCAAATCAACGAATAAGTTAGAAATTAGTGCAATACTGGTGCTCTAAAAGTCTGAGAGGTGTCTATTTAAAAGACTAACTTATCAACAAAAATCGCTACCCTAATTACACTAAATTAAAAATCCATATTTGTATTGATAGAAGTATAAGGCAATATCTCCTTATCATCCCAATGAATTGTTCCCATATGGTTGTAGTAACTGAGATCAGCAACTCAGAAGCCAGATTACCTGGGTTCAAATCCAGATTCTTCCACTTACTAATTGGGTGAGTTTGGGCCAATTACTTTTTTTCCCTGTACCTCACTTTTCATACCAATATAATGGGATAATAATGCCTATTCCATAGGTCTGTATTTTGGACTGAATAATTAAAGGAATATAAATCTAAGTGCCTACCATACAAGCTGTGTTTAATTGTTCTTAGCCATGAATATTCATTATTATTTTTATTCTTGTTTCTTCTATTAGAATTATTAGGGGCATAATTTCAATATAATACTTATATTACTAGGGAAAATAACTCAGGTATATAGAAGTGATCTTAAAATATATAGTCACATATTATTTTCTAAACAAACATATATGAAACCAGTAGAACAGTGGTTCTCAACCTTCCTAATGCCACAATGTATTTTCATTGTTAAAAAGGGGTCACAAGTCACAGGTTGAGAACCACTGCAGTACAAGGTAGGGAGCATGTGGTATAATATTTGCTTCGGGTGTTAAAATAGAAAAGCTTAAATCATACTTATTATTGGGGTGTTATTGGCTGCACTACAGAAAAGGAAAACAAATAACCTAAGTAATGGTGAGACAGTAAGTAAATAAAAATACCTATGTAAAAATAAATATTAGATACATATATAAATCCAGATAAAATAAGACTTTCACTTTCTAAGGAAATTTAAGGGGCATTTTATCCCAATCCAAGACAGATCTCTATTTTTAGCATCTCTGGGGCTATTCAGTTGAGACCCTTGTTCCTCAAGTGTGGTCCCAGGACGACCATTATCTGGTATCTTGTTAGAAATGCAATTTTCACACCCCTCTCCAGACGTACTGCATCAGAACCTGCATGTTAACAGATTTTCAGGAAAAGTGCAGGAGGATTAAATCTAGAGAACGGCGGGCCTAGGCTATCGTTCTCATGGGGCAGTCTCTTCTGTTACTAGATAGTCCCAATTCTTAGAATGTCTTTATTATTATATATATTATAGAATCCAAATTTATCTCCCAGTTAATGAAAAATATACAAGTCATAATCCCATTTAAAAAATACTTCATTATATATGCATGATATTAAATATGTAGCATTTCTATAGGTTTAGATTTAAGTTGGCATAGAAAACTTCTGGAAGAATAACAGCAGCAATTAAGTTTTAAATGTGTTGTTTGCATTTCTCTCTGTGACTACTTTTTTTTTTTTTTACCCTTTGGTCTTGGTTCTGTGACTGGAGAATTCAAGATCAGTTCTACAAATTCCTCCTCAGAGAGCTGAAAATAGCTTCCTGCCTCCCCTTGGACTTTTTTTTTTCCTCCAGGCAACGGCTCCAAATGTCCCCTCTGGCTCCTGCAGCTCCACCTTACCCTCTGAACCCTCCCTGCTCTCAAAAGGCCTCCTAGAAGCAGCGTCAGAATCCAGTTCTCACTGACCGGCATTATGGTAGGCAATCAGCTGTTCTCCGGGAGTTCTTTCTTCTCGGCTAATAAGGTCTCCATTTTAAAATGTTATTTTAACAGTCTTAGAAAAAATTAGTTCCTAAGTCAGATAAATTACTATGATGTTTTTCTTCTGCAATTTTCCAAATGTTCTGAAGTTGCCAGGAAGAGTCCTGCATATGCCTTGCAACGGCATTCATTGCACAGAACTCAATATTCACTCCTGAAGCAGAAGAGAATAATGATAATGTGTAGCATGCTGGAAGGAAGACAATGCTGGGGTGCTAAGCACCCCGCAAGACAGACAGAGCATTGATAGGGGGGCAGATCTGCTGGTGTACATGCAGAGATGCTCAAAGGCAGCCAACAGGGATAATCATGACATTTGAATAAGGTGAGAACTGATACAACTACTCAGATAATAAAAGTAAAGGGCAACTTGAGTGGGAACTATTAGGAAAGTGGGTAGAATTTTGTGTTAAAATTTATCTTTTTAATGCTTTTCAATGCTGAAATAGTCAAGAACAGAGCTCTCCAACAAGTCAACATGTCATGAATGGTTGTGACAGATCTGCCTAGATCTGACTCTTTGATATGACTGTTCAGACCTGAGCAGGATGAGGTCCCAGGGGGTCACCTCCAGCACCAATGAGTTTGCATATGAATTATATTTTTCCCATGTACGCTGTGTCACCAAAAAAATAGAAGCACTGGCATAAAGAATATTCCTTTTCTCTCAAACTCTAGGACCATCTTGAAAACATATGGAATAGTAGTGGAGCAAAGAAAACACCTTCCAGGCAAAGGGGAGAGACATTTATAGTGCAGACATTGATGGGAGATGCTCATTCATTAAGGCTTAGCATTGCATCAATCTGTGCAGATAGCATATAGTGTAAAAATGGCTATGGTTATAGGAAAGTTGACGAAGACTCTAAATGTCAAGTATCCGAACTTTGAGCCTTTGCCAAGAGCACCTGAGAATGTTCTGTAATGGTGTGTCAACCTTGATACAAGGGCACAAGCAGCCACGTGTGGAAAAGCTTGGGGCAGAGGGAGGTGTGAGCCTCAGACTAGACTAGGATATGTGAGAAGAACAAAAGGCCACATAGAAATGGCACCTGTTTCACGATAGTGACTTTTCTCTAAATCACTGCTGGCAAAGGGTTCACCAATTCTTTGTCAAGAAAGGAGTGGAATTTATGAATTAGAGCCGAATCTTCATTTTAATATTCTATTTGGAAACCAGTTATTTATTCAGCCAATAAACCAAGAATATGGGTCAGTATGTTAGGCCACTCAGTAAATTATTTTTAATATATTCCACTATATGCTTTTGAATCTTGTTAACAAGTTATTTTGTCACATTTATGAAGCCCTGGGATGGAAAAGGATATTTATATTGAATTCCTGCTATATGCCACTGATTATAGTAAATGTTTTATGTATATCATTATATTTAATGCTCATAAACTTATGAGACAGATGATATCATTCCCATTTACAAGTGAAAGAAGTGAAGCTTAGGAAGGTCTTAACTTGTCCTAAATCATACAGCTATTAACAGCAAGATGTAGCTTTTTTTCTACCCTAGTGTTTATTCCACCACAATAGAATAAAAGAGAACTAAAAGAGTCTTATTGTCAAGAGTAAATGCCCTAAAACAGCTGCCCCAACCTTTTGGGCACTAGGGATGAATTTCACGGAAGGTAATTTTTCCATGGACCAGGCCGGTGGTGGTGGCCAGGGTGGTTTGGGGATGACTCAAGTGCTTTACAGCTCCACCTCAGATCATCAGGCACTGGGTTCTCCTGAGGCCCATGCGACCTAGATCCCTGTGGTGAGCAGGTGACAGCAGGGTTCATGCTCCTCTGAGAATCCAATGCCACCGGCGATCTGACAGGTGGTGATGTGAACAATGGGCAGCGCATGTAAAAACAGAGGAAGCTTCCTGTGCTTGCCCACCACTCGCCTCCTGCTGTACAGCCTGGTTCCAACAAGCCATGACCTGGCCCTGGTCCATGGCTCAAGGGTTGGGGACTGCAACCCTAAACAATGTGTCAAGTAAACAGGACTCAACATAGAGCAGGGACCACACTGGCTCTCTACCAGTTCAAACACATATCACAAAGGGCACAGTGATGGTGTTCACACTGTGGCTCCAAATATGCCACTAAGATAGGGTTTCTCAACCTCAGCACTATCAACATTTTGAGTCAAATGCTTTTTTGTTGTAGTTGTTACAAGGGGATATCTTGTGAATTGTAGGAAGTTTACTAGTATCCCTGGCCTCCACACGGAGAAGGTGCCAGTGGCATCCTCCCACACGTTGTGACAATCAAAAATATCTCCAGACATTGCCAAATGATCCCTGGGGATGAGGGCCAAAATTGCCCCTTGTAGATGAGAAACATTGCTCTGAGGCTATGAAATAAAAATGTTCTGTATTGCAAAGTAACATATAAGGACATAAAGCCTTGACCTTAATGGAATCCCCAGTTCTTTACTCTGAACTTAGATCAAAGCAACATCTTTGTGCTGTGCATTTAGTAGTAGACAGACTAAGTAACGCTAGCTACTCTGTCAGACAACCCTCAAAGTCTCATTGCCTTCATGGATTGCAAGATTATTCCTTACTCGTGTTACAATCTAATGTGGGCATTCCTGGGCAGGTGGGCATTCAGAAATGTGGGTTAAAAAAAGGAAAAAGAAAAAGAAAAAAGAAAAAAAGAAGTAATCTGGGCTCCAATATCTTCAGCTCCACCATCTTCAACATGTGACTGGAATTCTATCCATCAGTAAGGGGGTGAGAACAAGATGGGGAGGAAGTTATATCCACTCTGTAACCGTATCAGCATGGAAGTGACACACAATCGCTTCTCCTCTTCTGTTGGGGAAAGACGATTGTGTCCTTCACCAGGAAGACTTCTGCTGGCAACAACCCAACACCACAAAAGGGCTTGGGTATTTTTAGTGATCTTCTAGCCCTCTGTGCCCGGTTACGGATACTTCCAAGCAGCTACATAATTATTTTGGTCAAATACGAACCCTACAAGTGAGGCAAACAGAATTCCAATAACACTTATTATTTCCACATACATGGAAAATTTGGACACAAATCCTTGGGGTTGATAACCCATGCTAGAACTCCAGAGTTTGGTTCTGGGTTGAGATTTCCTCCCTCAGAAGGAAGGAAAAACATTCAGAACAAGCAGTGAGTGCCATTAGTCAAAGAAAGGAGCAAGGCGGCAATTACAGTGTGTTCACTGGAGTCTGCTCGCTTCAGACCTCGTCCTTACCACCAAGTGATTGCACGTAAACTTAGGCTAATAATTTTCTTTCAGCACCTCCATTTTCTCATAGATAGCGTCCATTAAATTTTGGTTATTGACAATATATCACAAGAGATAACTAAACACATAATTTATAACTTTGCAGAATTTTCTCGTTAATATACACCATGCTTACGTTCTACTTTGCCATCTATGTAGTTTTTTCCACCCTACCCTGTTTACAAAGAACAAATAAACTCTGTCATTGACTTTGGTAGATTTGCTTAATTCTACAGTAGAAAGTGGGGGAGAAGGCATCTGGGAGAGCAAGTGTCAATGAACCAGTGTAAATCTGTCCCCCTGCTGGAAAGCAGCCCAGGGTGCGAGCCCCAGGGGGCGCAAGACAGTGGAATGGCTCATTCAAATTCCAAGGGCAGCAGGGAGCCTGATGAAAGATGCAGGCAGGATCAAATTGCCTGTGTGTTCTTCCCCCAGTCCAGCAGCCGCAAATTCAAGGGCCAAGAACAAAAACCCAGCACCCAGCCTCCTCATCCAGCTCATGGTCTTGAATCACCTTGTTTTACAGATGAGCAGGCCAGTGGTTACATGGAAGACGTGAATCCTAAACCCCCTGTTTGCTAATTTAGGGGGGCCAATTGTCTTACTTGTGCTGTTTTTAATGTGTGTTTCTGTACAGTCCACAGAGTGAAGTGGGGTGAAGCTACATGAGGTAAACACAGACTATGCTTCAGTAAGGTGCCAATTTTCCTTCCCACGAACACCTCTTTAAGGGGAATTTCCCCTAAAACTGAAGGTGACTTTCACCTTCTATGAGCATTCGGCTCATTTATTTAATGAAACAAAACAAAACAACACTACTGTACTCCAACAACAATCTCTTTGTTAAGGATCAGAATATCCCAAAGCCCCTCTTTCAGCTGGGCTCTGGATAAGTCAGGATGTGATGGTTTGGTGGACTCAGAGCCACGCTCCAGTAACTTCTGTCAAAAAGATAGTGCGTGAAAAACTGCTCACATCGCCGCAGCACCGGCGTGCCCCTAACCACAAAACCTCGCAGAAGGCATCAGCCTGCCAAGAGAAGAGGCTTTGCTTTTGGCAGACTAGTGTTAAAAAAATCCCAAACCACAAAACAACAGCCTCAAAGTGTCAGCTTTGGATAATCCCTTTCTCCTGATTTTAATATAGAAAAAACAGTCACACGCATTGAGTCTCATTCTTTTCAGAGCATAAATTTTGCCGTAAGAATATAGCGACAGGCATAATATTCCCAAAGCAAGTCTTGTCTGGAGAACATTATTTTCTGATAGAATGGGTCCTCAGAGCCATTTTCTAATTTCAGTTATACAAGATTTTAATATTCTTTGGATGTTTGGTAAAATTCCACTGGGTAATTTTGAACTTAGTCTATTCATTTTGTTGACTTGGGTGGCAACGTAGACATCCTTACACATTTGTGTACAGACCAGTCTGTGTATATGTGTGGTGACAACATAGACATCCTAACACATGTGTGTACACACATGTCTGTGTATATGTGTGGTGTCAACATAGACATCCTTACACATGTGTGTACACACCAGTCGGTGTATATGTGTGGCGACAACATAGACATCCTAACACATGTGTGTACACACACGTCTTTGTATATGTGTGGTGTCAACATAGACGTCCTTACACATGTGCATACACACAAGTCTGTGTATATGTGTGCTGACAGCACAGATATCCTTACACATGTGTGTACACACAACTCTGTGCATATGTGTGGTGACAACATAGATATCCTGGAACATGTGTGTACACAAGAGTCTTTGTATATGTGGGGTGACAACACGGATATCCTTACACATGAGTCTGTGTATATGTGTGGTGACAGGATAGATATCCTTGCACATGTGTGTACACACAAGTCTGTGTATAAGTGTAGTGACAGCATAGATATCCTTACACATGTGTGTACATGAGTCTGTGTATATGTGTGGTGACAACATAGATATCCTTGAACATGTGTGTACACAAGAGTCTTTGTATATGTGGGGTGACAACACGGATATCCTTACACATGAGTCTGTGTATATGTGTGGTGATAGCATAGGTATAATTACACGTGTATGTGCACAAGAGTCTGTGTATATATGTGGTGACAGCATAGATATCCTTACACACGTATGTACACGAGTCTGTGTATATGTGTATGCATGTGGGTGAGGATAAAATTTCTGCTAGTCTACCATTTTTGATCTACAGATGTGTTATTTTATATGGTTCAACCTCATGTATACCAGAGGTGCCTCATGTATATTTAACATGTAGTGTGCACTGAAAACTTACTTTATGCCCTGAGAGAATATGACTTCCTTCATAGATCTATTTTACATCCATCCTTAATCACACAGAGAAGGACCTAGATGCTTCTAGAAGCTCCTAGAAGGATCATGGCTGCCAATCATATTTCTTCAACCAAGTCAACCAGTAACAAATGCCATCAAAATATCCAGACACGGTCTTTCAGAGCCTGTTACATGTCAATAAGTTTGTCCTCGTTAGTTGACTTGCCGAACACTCTGCTGACTTTGCAGGATCCTGCAAATCCTAAGCCACCCTCTCCTGCAGAAACAGAACTGCTCCAAGTCTTGCTATATGTTCATCAGGATCACAGAAATGAGAGTGGGCACTGCATACAACACGTGAGCAATGGTCCAATGCAACTGAACCAATGAAAGAAGGTGAGATAATCTAACCAGTGGATTTGCAAGCCTGCTAAGGAGCACTCTGTATCAATGCAGCATGGCTTGTCTATGGCTAAAAAATGCAGCTGCTTGGTCATCTACATGCACTACTTGGAAGGACCATGTCCTTCTCACAACAGTTGAGCCGGCGGGCTCTGGAATCAGACTGCCTCCGTTCAAACCTCTGCTTTAGCAGGCGAAGCTGTGAGACTTGATGCAAGTTTCACCATCTCTCTGTGCTTGTACTTCCCACCTAAAAAGGACAGTAATATGTGCCCCCTGTATTTTCTATAATGTCTAAGTGAGTTAATACAGTACAAAGTGTTAAGAAAAGGCAGCACATGCTCAGCAATTAATAAATGATAACTGTTGTTACGGATTGAATGTCGTTATTCCCACTCATTTTAAGGATCCACAGTTTTAGCTTCTGTTTTTTTGGCAGGAGAAGGAAGACGAGATCTTTATCTTAGTGGTTTTCACCCTGGGAAAGAATTATTCCTGAACATCTACCTGTTTTTTTCCTATTTTCAATTGTAAAATATGTCAGTATTGAATTACTAGAGGGAAATCTGAAACATAGCTCCTTTACAAATATTTAAGTAATTCTTATTGCAATACACATCACTGTTATATAAATTTCATGAAATTCATAAGATAGAGTCCTCATGAAGTTATAGACTAGAGAGACCCAATTCTAATTTCAGAATGTGCTGGGACATAGCTCTAACTATTGCATATATTGAACTCTGAGGCAAACTCCAATAAAAGTAAACTGCAGCCCAAATCAAAGGATGATTTCATAACAGAGTAATGCTAAAAAAAGTCATCGTATATCTGGCTTTGGGTTCCTACGCAGAGGAAGATGTCCTATTAATGGTGACATTATCATTAAACATCGAACAAAATATGGTAGCCTCAGAAAGGAACCTAGATCATAGACATTTTCTGGCAGCCAAAAGAAGGAAACATTTCGGTTGCCCGCACGCAGGAGTGAAAAGGGAATAATGGCTACAAGTGTGGTGGATCAAAACCAGCTCTAGTGTAAGGTTGACAGGACAAAATGCTGCCTGTACTCCAAGTCCTGGCAGCACTAGCTGAGAGATGTTTAACCATTATCCAAGCACGTCTGGAGGAAAAGCAAGTGAGGATTTTACAAGTCTTCTCTGAAAGCAGCTGGGATTCATTTCAATTCATAGGAACATGTAAAACCATTTCATCAAACTTCTCCCTTCATGGAATACAGGATATAAATACAGGGATACAGAATTAGATTTTTGTCATTTAAGACTTCTCAGAGTAACCAGTTGAGCAACAGTAAAGAGTTGGAATCACTGCTTGAATCCTACATTCTCATTTGACACTAGAAGTTACTGCTGGAGTCAAATATTGATTCTGAAGATACTGGGGCTGTTCAAGATTGATAGCTTCTCCTTGATCCCATCCCCAATGGGATGTCTTACATCTACTCATCTGGTCAACCAGTTGACTAGAAGTGTGTGATTGGTTAATATATCATGCTAATGGTCCATTTTTCCTTTATGAGCAATCTCCCACCTCAGGGAGTCTTCTAGGAACCATAGAGCATCAAGAGCTCTTTTAGATACTTTATTTCAAGACATGAATTTGAGAGTATATGAAGCCTCAAAACCAAACCAACTTTGATATGGCAAAAGTAGCATATGAGTGTAGCAGCAAGCTATTCTTTTACATGTAAACATACTTAGTTTGTAATATTCATAGATAGAAATATATTAACACATATTTATTATGTTATCCAGGAATAAAGAGATAACAGATAAAACACACCAATAGAAATGTTCCCTGAGAATTAAAGTTAAATGAAATGATTAGGGCCACAAGCAGGCCATGCACCAAAAATAAAAAATAAAAAAAAGCAAAAAACTAGTCATATGTCCTATGCTTAAAAACCAAGACAAGAAAAGCCAACACAGTGACAAGAAAAGCTGGCTGCAGACACCAGCAATTCCTGCATCTGCCTCCTCTTTCCATTTTAAGCGCTCTGCAGAAGCAGCAGAATTCAAATTTAAGCTATTATAAAAGAGTTCAGCAAGATAAAGGAGAGAAAAAAAAGACCCCGCTCATATTTTCAGGTACAGTTCAATCATCCCTAATCTGTGCAAAATCTGAAATGCTCCAAAATCCGAACTGTTTTGAGTGCCAACATGATGCTCAAAGGAAACCCTCACTGGAGTAATTCAGATTTTCAGATTAGGGGACTGGTATAATGCAAATACAGTATTCCAAAATCAAAAAAACGAAAAATCAAAAATTGGAAACTCTTCTGATCCTAAGCATTTTGGAAAAGGAATATCCAGCCTGCATTTGTGTGTGTGTGTAAGTATGTATGTATGTGTGTGTGTGCGTGTGTGTGTGTGTGTGCGTGAGGGCCATCTGGAAAGTCTCCAGCCACATAATATGAAAAATAGAGACATACGTGCCTGGCTAATTTCTGAATAGCCCTCATATCTATATCTATATGTCTATGTCTTACTGTATAGGTATATATCACTATACTACATATATATATATATAGCACTATGATTACACACATGTACATTTATTAATATAATATATATATATGTAATCAGTACGATGAACTAAAAGATAATCCATTTTATATGGTGGCATCTAGAAGACAATATAATTTTTAAACAATGTGTGAAATAAGTCACCAGCCAGAAAGCCTCAGAAAAATAACCTGGGAGAGTCAGTGAACCCCATGTTAATTTAAGAATGAGAATATAGAATTGTCATGAAGCAAACTTAGGAAGACCCTGACGTTCACTGATCTCTGATGAGCAGGCCTTTCAGGGCAAAGACTAACTGCTAACTGCTCTCCAGCACCCAAGTTTCCTTTCCTCCTTTTGGTCAGAGCAACCTCTGAGTGTTTTCTGCACTCTTGGCAACTAAGCTACATTTCCCAACTTCCTTTGCACCTAAGCGTGGGCATCTGACTTAGTCCCAGCCAACAGGTTATAAGCATCAGTGATTTATGAAAGTTCTGCATTATGCTTTTAAAAGAAACTATTTCCTCCACATTCTTCTCTCTTCCCACAAGTGGAATGAGAACATGGTGCTGTGACCCATGTTCAGCCATATAAATAACTTGCATCTGGTGGAACAGCATAAAACAACCTGGATGCTTGGACAACCACAGAAAAGAGGGTCACCTTGAACTGCCCACTGCTTCAGGCCTTAATATGAAAAGAAATAAATCTGTCTTCTTTAGGTCATTTTTATTCGGGCTCTGTAAAAGTAGCCACATCAACATTTTGTCAAATAATCAGCATCTGTTTTAGTGTTATATTTCAGTCTTGATAAGCTGGTAGACTTTGAGAAACTTCTGGAATGTCATAGAAGTAAATAAAAGTGAGGATGCAATCTGGCTCTGATTTTAAAAAAAGACATCGCCTCCCTTTAAAAAAAAAGCAAAAGACTTTTTTCTTTTTTAAAGCAAAAGACATTAGAGGAGACACAAGACATGATTAGTGATAGACATTTGGCTGCTTCAGAGACTTCAAATAGATGAACTAAGTCACTAGCAAAACTTTCTGAAGACTGACATAACTTACACCAAGAACAATTTTGTAAGTCATGAAAAATAAATGTGCTCTTTTTAAGACTAGTAAATCATAGGTCAAGGGAAATCATAATCTTTCATTCCTGGAAAGCTTATACATAATTGGAGATTGCCTATTCTTTTGGCCTTCAGCGTCATTCTGTTGTGCTGGAGGAGTTGGGCTGGAATGCAAATTTTCTACCTCCAGCATCTATGTGTATTGGCAAACTCATAGAAGCTAGATAAGTGAACAACACAAAATTGAAACCACACAAGTTACTGTATATTAGGTCTATTCTGTAAAGGTCAATATATTACCACAAAATTTCCCAGAGAATTAATATTTAGTATGAAGACCTGAAAGAAAACAGGTTAAGAATCTTTCTGAAGTTAAAGAGACCCATATAAACACTTTAGCAGATATTTATACTTCCAAGTAGAAACACTTAACAGAAAGTAAAATATTTACTTAGACAACCTTGAAGGGCAAATCTCTTAAAATAATAAACTTTTAATTACTCTTCCCTAGAATGGAAAAGTTAGTAGAAATACTTGTAGCTTCATTCAGATTTTCAAAATATTCTAAAATATGTTATTCCCCAGAAATAACTTTTCTAATGGGCTATGCCCTTTCCAATTCAGGTTAAGGATGCTTTCCTTTGTGGAGCTCCCAAATCCCCCAGGCAAAGTCAAGTCTTTCAACCTCTGTGCTTTCTAGCACTTTCTGGAACATTCTACAGTTTCACCTAACTCTGTTATTGATTTCTTCATCCCTATTACTGCTTAACTAGTAACTCCTTGACAACAATCAGAGATGGACCCTCACAAGAGCATGGACACTACAGACAGGGTTCAAATCCAAGCTCCACCAAATCATATGCCTGGGGCCTTGGATATATTCCTTTATCCTCCAGAACCTTATCTCTAAAATAGGAGAAAAGATATATATGGGTGACCATGATGATGAAATGAGTTAACACATGAAGAAATTCTCAGCCCTGTACCTAGAACACAGTAAATGCCACGTAAGTGTCAAGTTAGTTTCTGACTCCATAGGGGCCTTCTTTGAATAGAAAGGTGGATTAACACCATAATAGGCCAAGTTCACAGATGCTATGAATCTTACAAACAAGTATTGCTTATTAAAATATTTAAAATTTTTCCAGTGAAAACAACTTCGCTGAAATACTGGGATGGTCACAACCCCACAAAATTACCTCAAAGGCTTATCAGAACTGATTCTAGAATAAGAATAGCCTGACATCTATCAATCTAAATTCAGACTGGCAGCCCTTTCTTTGAAGACCTGTTGTAAAATCTAAAACATTGCTTTTCAGAATATGCATTAATTTCTCTAACCAAGAAAACTGCCTGTGTAGTTATAAGTCACTTACTCATGTATTTATTATAAAGCATCTCCTTCTTTGTAGTCTCACCTGTTAACTCCTATTATTCCCACTCCTATAAACTAGAGACTTCTAACTGCTTGTACCATGATTGTTACAAGAAGAAAACTTCAGTTTAAATGCCACATTTCACATGAAAACTACCTGAAAACTTGTTTGTGTCTTTACTGTGTTAGTACCTACTTTTATCAAAGCATTAATGTAATAGTTTAGTCTTTGCAAATTGTTTGGAGATGCATAGGTGCACTGATATTTATGAATTCATGAGACCAAAATAACATTGAAGGTTAAAAAGTGTTTGTTTGCATAGTTTTCATGATTATAAAATAAAGAGAGAGAAAATAAATTCTCTTTCAACTATAGTCCTAACATACCAACTTCGAAGTAATTCAGGATGTTCTAATTCCTAAATTCCTGCCCTGGGAGTCCCCATATCAGAGAAGATCTACAGGTTCCACTTTTGCCCTGTGATACTACTTCCAAAGGTCTCACTCATTCAACAAACATTTGTATGATGTTTATGATACAAAAATCATAATTTGTAGTAAGAAAGAAAATCAATCATGTAGATGCTCCGGAATGTGATCAACCCCTTTTGCACTTTTGATATACAAAGCTTACTGCTAATAATTTCTTTTGGATTTATTGTGGAATTAGAAGAATGTTTAGAGGAATTGTTGCCTGATTCATGCAGAAAATATCAAAACTGAAAACAGTTCTTTCAGTTATATTTCATTAAGGTGACTTGTCTAATGGTGTATAAATGACCTTTGCAAATGAATTTCACACATACACACATATAAACACACACCCCTTTTTAAAGACTGTGACCTAAAGCTAAGTTTTGTTGATAATTTTAAAGGCTCCTATACTAAGCTGTATTAATCACAGTAGCCTAGCATAGTGTTAGGGTTATAGGAGGCATTTTGTAGAAATCAGCTGAGTTCAATGAAAAAATCAATAGTACTTTTTTTTCTTGATTTAGAAGTCAACATCTTACTTTAGTTTTCTCACTTAACTCTTCCCCGTAGATAAACATACTTTACAGGATATCTAGTCAGAACATAAAAACTAGTAAAAGTATTGCTGTATTATAACCTTTGATATATTCAATTAGGTTAATCCTTTTTTAGCAATGGTGAAGCATGGAATTAAGCTAAGCATGGGGGAAATACAAACTTTGACAAGACCCGTGATGATGAGGAAAGGGAATCGTTATTAAATGCAGGTTTTTGTTTAAGTCTGCAAATTCCTTGACAATCAATCCTTCCATCAAGAGTCCATTTCCCTCCCTTGAATATAGATTTTTTTAATGATCTGCTTCTAATTTAACAGAAGCCTAGACAGAGGGTGACACAGCCACTCCCTGGTTCTCCCTCTAAGAACAGGAATCTCTGGACCTTTGAACCACCAGGGGACAAGCCCCACTATCCTGAATCCATCCTGCTGGAGAAAGTATTTAGGGAAGAGACTGATCCCCCAGACGCCCAGCTGGTAGAGATCCCAGCTGTTTGGGTCTGCCCTTAAGTGAGGAAGTGCGGCAGAAAGCCTGTGGCCCACCACGGACAGGGCTGGAGGAGCAGACCGCAGAGCTCAGGCAGTGATACCAGAGATGGGGGTGGCTGTAAGTACAGATGAAGCGTCTTTCCCTCCCCTGCTGGTCATCTCCTGCTTTTTAAAAATACATATATATTTTTATTAAGTCATAAAAACATAGATCATGTATACATTAATGCATTTATGGGGTACAATGTGCTGATTTTTATATACAATTTGGAATGCTTATATCAAATTAGTTAATAAATCCTTTGCCTCATTTACTTAATTATTGTGTTAAGGCATTTATACGCTATACTTAATAGATTAGACATGTACCCTTGCAATATGCAACATAGTAGGTAGTTCTTAACAAGCTGAAGCATAATACCACCATGGCCCAGGATTTGGGGACCATGGTCTAGACGCCCCAGGAAACATCTAAGGGCAGATTCCTGAGAGACCTCAACAGACAGAACTACATGAATGGGCCCAGCTGACCCACAAACCATAACAAGTAATGGTGACAAGTGACTCTTATGTTTTACAGCACCAAGTTTGTGGTGGTATGCTACACAGAAATTGATCACTGGTTCTTTATGTATTTTATGAATATATTTTCCTATGAACACTTTAAACATTATAAAGAATCTATGAATGTATTTCAGAAACGACATGTCAGAAAGACAAGAGAATGACCAGATTCTGCCAGGGTGCATGTAACAAAGTTGGCGTTGGCTGCAAATCTCCCTGGGGGCTGTGTTTCCAAAGCAATCAGCTGACAGGGGTTTGACTGGAAACCCTTTCACTCTGTGAGATGGCAATCTGGCTGTGCCCGACAGCTTCTTTGAAGAACCTCGCCTTGCTAATGAACAAGAGCTGTTCCTTTCGATGCGAACACAACATGATGTGTATTTCTTATGTCAGTTTTGTCAAATCTTGACGTGTGATGTGTGATATAGCCCTAAACAATTCAACATGTGTCTGGTCAACAGCAGATATTTCCTTTCCTCTGAAAGACCAAGTAGGCTCCCTGCTCTACTAAGGTACAGGACAGTTCTGAGAAAGCTTACCAGATTCTCCCTTTCTTCTGTTTTTAATTCAAAACTTTGGAATTAAATTTTTGGACTCTTACTTTCTGAGAAATATCTTCTGTTGATTTGGATAAGTGTTTTTCTCCTTTATGTATGATGATCTAAGGCTCTTAGAAAACTAATTTAAAAAATGCTTGTAGAGTATCTTCTAGCTTTTCATTCTATTTTTATAGCCATTTTCTATCTTGGAATTTAATGAGTTTTTTTTTTTTTCTTTTTCTTAAGGGCAATATCAGCAAGAACTATTAAGATTCTGCTGTTGTTGGCTCAGTGCCTGTGGCTCAAGCAGCTAGGGCGCCAGCCACATACAACAAAGCTGGCAGGTTCAAATCCAACCTGGGTCTGCCAACAACAATGACAACTGCAACCAAAATAGCCAGGCATTGTGGCGGGCACCTGTAGTCCTAGCTACTTGGGAGGCTGAGGCAAGAGAACCGCGTAGGCCCAAGAGTTGGAGGTTGCTGTGAGCTGTGATGCCATAGCACTCTACCCAGGTGACAGCTTGAAACTTTGTCTCAAAAAAAAAAAAAAAAAGATTCTGCTGTTGTACTCTACCAATTTTTTCCCATTTTTATACATTATCCCTTATCTAGTATACAAAAACTTAACCCAGTTGACCTAGTAGGATGGGGCTATATGACTTTCAGATGCAAGGGAAAAAGAGAAATGGAGAAGGATTGACAGAAGAAAGAAAAGGACAGAATGAAATTGTACTAAAATAATGGGGTTCTCCAAAAAAAAACACATTGAAATAAGGGCTAGGGTACAAGAAGTTTATTTGTGAAAAGTAATCCCAGGGCCAGGAGCAGTGGTTCAAGCCTATAATCCCAGAATGTGGGGAGGCAAAGGTGGATGATCAGCCTGAGCAGCATAGCCAGACCCCATCTTCACAGAGAATAGATAACTTAGCCGAGTGTGGTGGTACACATCGGTAGTCCCACCTACTTGGGAGACTGATCGCTTGAGCCCAGGACCTTGAGGTTGCTGTGAGTTATGAATACACCATTGCACACTAGCTTGGACAACAGAATAAGACCCTGTTTTTAAAAAGAAGAAAAGGAAATCCCAGAACACAATGAGAGGTGTATGTTAACAGATGGACTGCTGTTGCTGGCACTGGGGGCTCATTTTTGCTGGGAAAGTCTAGAACACCAAGGAGGACGTGCCTCAGATCTGTCCCAATGAAAAGCTGAGGGACTTGGGGGGTATTGTTTTACCAAATCCCAGTAGGAATCGGTGGAAGGCTGCTTCCACAGGCTTTAACTCCCTCACACTTTCAGTCTGCCCAGAACATGGCTGAGAACATTCCAGAGGCCAGAAAAATCTCTTAGAAACTCTCAAGTACTTGTGACAAGAACCTAGCAAAGTATGTGCCAAAGCAGCATCAAAGAGGCCCTGACCTGCCCTCTGTGGTGGCCAGTCCTCCTGCCCACCAGGACAGAGTGGGCATGGGAGAGTGGCCTTTGATTTGAGGATTTTACTTATCTGGAAACATTCTGGCGATTTGGTCACACAGTTTTAGACTGTGTACTGTTACAAAAGCCACGCTGATTTTGTTGTTTTGATCCTGTACCCATGAAGTTTTGTATATGTGATTTTTGAGAACTGTGGAGTACTGATAAAATATTTAAAGGATTTAAAGGACCCCATGACCTCTCTGGCATGATATCAGAAGCCTACTGCTCCCATCCCAGGACCCATATCACCCCTCCAGTTCCTTTAAAATTTCTCCTAACCTCCAGGGCAGCAAGAACGCTTATTTTCAATGTTGATTTCCATCAACATATACCAAACACACAGGCAGCAGAACATGGAAGTTTACAGGAAGAAACAGGACTCGAAACAAATTTATGAAGTGCTTGGAACACAATAACCAGAGGGTTTGATGAATGCCAATTAGGACCTGGCAAAAGGGCATCCTGGGTTAAAAATCTGCTTTGAATCAGAATTTTTCTCACATGTGTTTACATTTTGCTATAAAAATGGAACATACACATACTCACACAAATAAAAACCCCCAAGCAGAATAGTCGTGTGAGTTGTTAGCATTGTGTACCATCTTTTTTGTGGGCACTGCAGAATTAGCTTACTACCTACACAGTTATTTTGTTTGCTAAAGCAGAATTGCAGGGGGAAGAGCCCATGGAGTTTAACAAAGAAATATTGCAATCCATTACTCTCTTCCTCCTCTGCAGTCTTTCATTTTCTCTCTCTCTTCTCTTTCTCTTTCTCTCTCCCTTCCTTCCTTCCTTCTCTTCTCTTTTCTTCTTTCTTTCCCTTTTACTTTGCTTCATTACTTTCTTTCTTTTTTGGATAATATTAAAACTACTTTTCATTAACATTGTTTTGCATCCCTCGACAGTAGGTGAATAGATGGCAAAGGAGAGTCTGATTAGAGACGGCATGGATAGGTGTCAGGACAAAGGCAGGGCTGGACAAAGAGACACCCAAGGAAGGACATGCCTGATCTGATTTGGTTTCCCTGAGAGCTGGCTCAGATGAAGGGAACTAGAATTACAAAGGTTACCTGCCCCATCTGGAAGCCCTCTCTGAAGCCATGGCATAGATAAGTGGGTTAACGCTTTGAGCCTGAAGCTGTCTTATCTGAGGGCACTTTTTTGCCATTGTAATTTATTAGCTTTGTGACATTGAGCCACATAATTAATGTCCATGACCCTAATTTCCTCTGCAAAATGAAAAAAGTTGTGATGCCTAATACTAACCCCCTAAAAACTCAATGTTTTAACTGAGGGAGCTCCTAGAAGGGAGAGTGCATGTAATAAACACGCAGGACGGATTGCCCGCTGGCACGCGACCCTCAGATGTTTGCAGCTCATTCCCACCGTCCTCAATTTCAGATGTATGTAACTTTACGTTACTCTGAAAAATCTAGTGTGAAAACACACATACTTCATTAATATAATACAATAACATATAGAGAAGCACATTTATTCATTTGTCATTGATGTATTAAAAAGTTCCATGCATTATGCTAAATCCTACAATATCCAGGCAGCCAAAATGCCATGCTCCTAGGCCTCATATATCTCCGTTTCTTCACCCTGAACCTCTTACTTTCTTCCCAGCATGGCTTAGTGACATACTGCTGTATACTGGTTCAGTCCCACACCTTGGTGGCCAATGAGTTATCTTGGTTTCAGCAGATTAATGCATCATCAATAGGGTCACACTAAGGAAAAGGAAAGTGTAAGCCTCCCTCCCTATCTAGCTGAGATGTGAGTTACTGCTCCAAGCAGCTTGTGAATAGCCCAGGTGGACTGTGTGGACAGCCCAGTTCACACACCACACACCCATGGCCTTTGCCTTCTAGAAATGGAATCTATGCCCTTACCTCTTGATTCTAGCAAGCTTTGTAATTTTTTTAAATTTTACATAATTATTCTTTTTTTTTCCAGCAGAATAAATCAGAAACAACAGTGTGCCTTATTAAGCCTAGTCCCCAAAGGTCCTGTATTCTTTCATTCTTTCCCTTGGAGCCCTGCCCAGTCGCCATGTGAGCACACCTGGGCTTGGCTGCTGGATGGGGGAGACACATGACCCAGTCGCCCCTCTCACTGACGTCACCTGACTGCCAGACATAAGTGACCACAAGACCAGAACTGCCCAGCTGACACCTGCTTAGTATTTCTACCTATAGACATAGGAACTAAATAGATGCTCTTTGTCCTAAGCCACTGAGCCATTGTAATTGGCTAAATGAAAAAAGTTGCAATGCCTAATACTAACCCCCTAAAAACTCAATGTCTTAACTGAGGGAGCTCCTAGAAGGGAGAGTGCATGTTATAAACACGCAGAACGTGTTAATTACATGCACTCGGGGTAATTAATTATGCAATATTATTTAGCAATAGGTAACTGACACAATAGACATAAGATTTGAACACTAGGTTTTGTGACTCCAAGACCCATTTTGAAGGTATAAGAAAGCAGTCATTGCATAATTAAAAACACACATGTATGCCTATATATTGTACATTTACATTGTTAAAAAATATTGACCAGGTGTAGATGTAATACAGCTAAACATGAGCTCCTTTAAGTAGAAGGTATTCGGCTCGGTACCTGTAGCTCAAGTGGCTAAGACCACATAGACCAGAGCTGGCGGGTTGGAATCCAGCCCAGGCCTGCCAAACAACAATGACAACTACAACCAAAAAATAGACAGGTGTTGTGCTGGGCAGCTGTAGTCCCAGTTACTTGGGAGGCTGAAGCAAGAGAATCACTTAAGCCCAGGAGTTGGATGTTGCTGTGAGCTGTGACGCCACAGCTGTGTCACCCAGGGTGACAGCTTGAAACTCTGTCTCAAAAAAATAAAAAAGAGTAGAAGGTACTTGCTGCAGGAAGGGCCAGTGAAACTTGTATCACTTTCTTTGAAGACAAAGAGTGACAATTTAAAAAAAAACAAGGAATAAACACTACTCTCACTTTTAACACTTAATAGATACTTTATTATTTTTAAAAATTTTATTCTTTGACTATTTGAAAATCAGACTACAAAAATATGCACAAAGGTAGACATCTTATTGATCCACTGAAAACATTCATTTTCCAATTTTTTCTTATCTGATTTTCAAGGAACATAATACAGTCACATGAACCCCCAAAAATAAACACAGAAGAAAATACTGTTTGGATATTTTTATCTGAGAGATAAAAATAATAAGATCTTTGTTTTTGTTTGGCTTTTAGTTTGGGGGTTTTGTTTTGGGGGACAGGATTTTACTCCATTGTCCTGGCTGGAGTGTGGTGTGATCATAGCTCACTGCAGCCTCAAACGCCTGATCTTGAGTGATCCTCCTGACTCAGCCTATCAAGTAGCTGAGACTACAGGTGCCCACCGCCACGCCTGCCTATTTTTTTATTTTTATTTTTTTGTTGGTAGAGACAGGATCTCACTCTTGCTCAGACTGATCTCAAACTCTTGGATCCAAGTGATCCTCCCGCCTCAACCTCCCAATGTGCTAGGATCACAGGCATGAGCCAGCGTGGCTGGGATGCGTCTATTGTGTGTCATTGTGCTAATCTCTGGGGGTACAGGGATGAATAAAACAGCCTCATTCCTTTCCTGCTTTGTGTTTTTCTGTAAAACTGAGAAACAACCTGGATGACTGCCACCCATGTAAATACACAAGTGCAGGCACTTTCTATAAAATAACGTTTATACTGTACAGAATATTTGAAATGAAAAGTTTATTGGACCTAACATGTCTATATATTTGCATTTGACTAGTAAAGATGGGCTTATAGGTGCATTATATTAATTGAACGTTTTATACCTTCCCTCCCCACCAGAAAAATCAAGTAGGAAGTTAATAATAATTTCATATGCTATAAGGTAAAGAAGAAAAAAACTATATATCTTTGATGTGGCTGAAGGACTCAAATCCTGGAGGTCACATCATATAAATTATATAAGAATTTATAAAATGATTTTTCAACTGAAGTCCTAGTATGAATGCTAGGGTACATCACGGAGATAAAGCTGTAAAGAAATAATGTCTGCTTATAACTAACATTTTATTTCTGAATTCCAAGTTCACTGTTGGTCTCTGCATTCTAACGCAGAAGTTGAGATGTTCAACACATTTCAAACAAACAGAAAAAAAAAGAAAGAAACCTTAATGAATTCTCAATAAACAGAAACTATTGCCAATAGTGCCCAAGGGGAAACAACAGAAATAATAAATTTCAAGAAAACTAAAAGACGACAGAAAAATGGGTTATTTAATAATCACCTTTAAAACTATTTGGAGTTTTACTGTTACAAAGTAAATACTAACATTTCATTCTTTATTTCTATAATGAACAAAATTAACAAAAATCTTATTAAACTGAAAAAAAAAAAGAAAAGTAGATAATGATTAGAGAAAGCACCTATAAGAGAAGCTGAAGATATTCTTCCTCTGAACAGCATGAAATAGTTGTGAACTAATGGAAGGGGTCAGAAACATGTGGAAACAAATAATCGTGACTCCCCCAGCACTGGTAACAACCGATATATTAACAATCATCTGGGTTGTGTAATGTACCCAGCTTTACACCTCAAGTCTGGTCAAAACTGGACACAAGAATGCCTAATGCATTTGCATTTTATAATACTAAAGATTTGTAACCTCCCTGATTTCACAGATTTGCATGGGACATAGGGGAGATAAAATTTCTCACTTAACAAATCCTTCTTGAGAGCTAACTTGTGCCAAGCACTGCACTACTGATGGAACCAGCCTACGTGACCAGAGGGACACAGCTCACAGTCTACGATGGTGGATGTTGCTAAAAGAAGCAATCTCCCAAATGAAACTCTGACCTCAAGAATCAGACACTCTGGGGGTGGGGACTTGGGATCTTTGTTTTAATAGGCCCTTTGAAGGAAACCGATGCACCCTCAAGTTTAAGAACGTTACGTGTTTCTAAAACATTTCTGCGTATTCTACTCTCGCCAATCCCGCAGAATATCCACTTTTTCTCATTCCCATTCTTTTATGCCATTCAACCTCTAATGTTGCTCATCTATATTATTGTCATAGCCTCCTTTTTTCCCCATTTCCACTCATGCATTCATTCATTCAGCGTTTACTGACACCCACTATGTGTTTGAAATGCACAGGTGAACAAAACAAAGATATCTGTAGGGTTTATATCCTTATTTAGGGGTGTGTGAGCAGGGAGTGGGTCTAAACAGAGAGTAAGTAAAAAAACATAATAAGAAAATTAGGAAAGATGATGACAAATGTTGTTAGGGGATAAAAAGAGAGTGCTTAATGCCCCCAAAAGGTACTGGCAGTCTGTACTTCTGTACTAACCATGCGGCCTTTAATCCTCCCAGGGACAAGACCATTTTATACCTGAGAAAAGAAACTCAGTTCCCCAATATCTAAGAGTAAGTAGGTAGCTTCCACTACAGGTCTTTCTGCCTCTCTCCATGTCACTGCAGTTACACCTTCAATTTTTGGAAAAGTAGAGTTGGAGATTTATTGATTAGTTGTGGGATTATTATCTGTGGAAGGGAAGGGAAGAGAAGGGAGTGGAGTAATTGGGGGAAAAGGGGAAGTCAGGCTGTGTTAGAGTGTTGCAGTTGCTTATGTGATCTCTGTCAACCTCATGTGAGCTCTGACTTGAGTCATTCTTACAGTTATCCTAAATTGAATTGAGGAGGTTGGGTCTTATAAGCTAAAATCAATACTCACCAGATGTGTGCTGTCGGAAAGGGATACAATCATAGGGCAAGCCCAAGCCAGGTCAATTCCCAGAGAGGGAATGTCAATAAGGGATGGTCAACCTGTACCTAGTACCTTACAGGACTGATTAAGTCACTAATTTTGAGAAGAGGGGGTAAAAAATGTGGATGGGAACTCAAAATCCAACTTCCTTAAGCTTTCATGGAATCTTCTGTCCCAGAGCATTAACTAGTGACATCCCCCCTCCTCCAGAACACCCAGCAAATGTTGATCTGTGGTTCCAGGACTTTGTAGAGTTAAAAGTGTAAAATCCATAAATGAGTCTTTGCGAGGAAGGAGCAGCTTCACCAGATATCGATAAAGTGTACAAGTGCTTATTCAAGGCAAGTAAAACTGCCAAGATTATAATTGCTTGTACCTAGAAGTAGGCAAAGAAATTAATGTTGCTGAATAGTGTTCAACCCCCTGAGAGCTTGCAAATTTAGTTAAGATTGCATATCATTAGAAAAACTGGAGCAAAAATTCCAGCCAATATGGTCAGCTCTCTGAAATCCAGAGTGGTCACAATTACTGTGATAAATATTTAATTCCATCACTTAAGGTTGCCCTTTGCCCTCAGCATTTGACTTCAGCAGCTCTGAGATCTTAGGCAAACAATTAAGGTTCTTTTCACCTGCCAAAAAGAACACTCTTATGGCTCAGCTGGCCTTGGGGCAGGATCACAGGAACTATGTAGGCAAGACTGGAAGTTGTAAGAAACATAACAAAGATAGGAAGCAAGGTGACAAAATTATACCTAAGAAGTGAAATGGACCTTAAGGATGGAAAACTCTACCTTTCTCCATTTTATCCATGAGACAACTAAGACCTGAAACCCACAGGAAAAGGTTAAGTAGTTTTACCCAAGGTTATCAACCAGATCTCTTCGCTTGAAGGCCAGTTTTCTTCCTGCTGTACCACATGGTCTCTAGAGATGTGTGGTGACTCTTCAGTGGGTCAGCTTAGGTTCAGTAAGAATATTTCCAAAGTTTCTAATGAGGGTGGGCCACAAAACTTATCCCTCAGGAGAACAGGAAGAAGGAAGGGAAAAGGCGGCCATATTGGTCTCCACACACCCAAGGTCGGGCAGGTGTCCATCTTATTGGATGGCTCTCTTATTTGGCATGCAATTGCACCACCTTTTCCTGCCCCTCTGTATTCTGCACCTCCTCAGTCAGACACTTTTTCAGCTCTGTAATGAATGATGCCAGCATCTCTTGCATCTCTTTAGTCCAAGTTTAGAGGAAGTGAGAACTGACGAGAGTTCCGGTCTGTTCTCGTGGGGTCTCACGCATGCTCATGAGTGCCAGCTTGTGTTTCCTCTGCACTTTACATCCCTCCTCCCTTGCCAGCATATGTCAAGCACAAGCTGCAGATACAAAGGCTACAGACTTAGAAAGATCGTTATCCACTCCCATAATTGCATGACGGTCAGATCCCTGTAACACATCCCTGTTAGCAATCCTACATCTGGAATTGAACTGGCCAAAATGAGGCGAAAGTAGCTGGTAAAATCATTGCTCTGAGTTGTTCCTGGTATCTTGGGCAATGCCTTCCCCACTGTTAGACCCAGGGTCACTAACCTCCCATTCTTCTCATCAACTGCCCTCATTCAAGACTTCCAAATAGATGAGTTAGTTTTATTTTATTTTGTTAGGTGGCTTGCTTAACATTTCCAACCTTTTGCTCCTTCAGTCTTCACGTCTTTGATCATTATTCTCATGGTATCCTCTCTAAGCTGGACTATGTGATATGCTTTAGCCAGTAAGATTTTACAAAATGTGATACAAGTGGAGGCTTGCAATGGGTTTAGGTACGGCACCTTGCTCGCTCTCATCCTTGCTTTTCTGCCACTGCTGTAATGTAAAACGAGAGGTGTGCTCAGGTACCCTAATGGTCCCAAACAATAGCAGGTACCAGGCATATGAGGAAGCCCAGCCAGGATGAGAAGACCTACAATTGGGTCAGTATTATTGGTGATTCCATAGATTCCTAAGCTAACTCAGTGAACTTAATTTGAGGGGGTTTGTTAGGTGGCTTATTTTATAAACAGATGATTGCTACAATTCTCTTCTGTTCCATCCCCTATTTAAAAAATGCTGGGGGGGTTTTGCAGTTTTTGGCCAGCGCTGGGTTTGAACCCACCACCTCCAACATATGGGGCCAGCGCCTTACTCCTTTGAGCCACAGGCACTGACCTTTTTTTTTTTTTTTTTTAAGAAGCTGCAAGAGGACTGAGAAGCCCTGGAGGGCACTAGAATTTTACTTTAATAAGAAATAAATCATTTTCCCTTCCTTTCACACTTAATTAAATATAAATCTACATAAACATCTTTTCAACATATGTAAATGCACAAAGTAAGGAGCTAAATACGTTTTCTGTGACTCTATCATCCCAGATATTTTGAAGACAACAGCCACTCTTCAAATGGTGACACTTTCAGACATAGGAGAGCTTATGGCTGAAGCCTTTTCTTTTTCCTTCCTCCTCCCCAGAGAAAATATGGAGGAACTTCAGAGCCTCTGGCATGTTCCAATGACCCTAAGTCAGGATTTATATTTCTTCTATATATGTCTCTCCGGTTGAAAGTTCTATAGATGGAATGAATGTAAACTATGCCCTTTCAAGAGGAATAAAACAGAAAAAAAATTTTTTTCCTCTCCCCTATCCTGACAATTAAATTTGCAAACCCATTCTAGAGTAAGTCTACATACCCCATTGCTGAATCTCACTATGGTCATGTTATCAGACACAGAGGGTCCAGTTGCCTGTCACTGTCAGCCAATTGCAGAGGCAGGGCAAGGCCCACCAACCTTGTTTGTCCGGAGGCTGGTGATTCTAGAGAACAGGAAGAGTAGCCTCTCCAACACTGTTCTGTTCTTCTCTTTCTGAAATTATGTTTTTATACATAATGGTTTACGGTAAAGACCACAACAACCCTTATTTTAAATAATAGCCAGCACAACTCAGTGACAATCTATTACAACATTTTTTTTTTAATTGTTGGGAATTCATTGAGGGTACAAGAAACCATGTTACACTGATTGCATTTGTTGGGTAAAGTCCCTCTTACAATCGTGTTTTGACCTCAAAAGTTGTGGCACACACCAAGACCCCACCCCCCTCGCTCCTTCCTTCTCTCTGCTCTTCCTGTCCCCACCCCTCCCTCATTCTTTCTCTCTCTGCTCTCCCCTTCCCTCACCCCCACCTTGTCAATAATTGTCACTAATTGTCCTCATATCAAACTTGAATACATGGGATTCATGCTTGTCCATTCTTGTGATGCTTTACTAAGAATAATGTGTTCCACTTCCATCCAGGTTAATACAAAGGCTGTAAAGTCTCCATTTTTTTTAATGGCTAAATAGTATTCCATAGTGTACATATACCA